>JADBJO010003647.1:107500-112500 GCA_016801955.1 Conus betulinus | reverse complement strand
TGTGGTTTCAGTCTTGTCAACTGAGCTGACAGCAAACTCAGCTCTGTGTAAGAACAGGTCGGGGCCGAAAACTTGCACAAACAAAAGGCTCTGATGGGAAAGGGATCGAACCAACGATCTTCCAACCCGGGAGTCTGCAACGCTAACCTTTGTGCCACAGCGGCTGGTGACATGGCTTTTTATTTTATTTTTATTTTTTTATTTTTTAGTCAGTTAGTTAGGACCGCCAACTGGATTTGAACGGGCAACGCCTAACCGTGAATCCGATGCCTAACCTTTGAACTACTCAGGCTCTTCAAAATGCGAGGAATTGATGTTGACGATGCGGTAAACGTGATATAGCCCCGCTGTGCATCTGAGCTATAACCAGCATGAAATGAACTGAACTGAATTGAATTTGCTCTCCAAATATGAATCCTATCGAGAAAGGAGGCGAGCAGTGTGGGAAGAGGGAAGGGGGGGAGGTATAAGAGGGAGGGAAGAGTAGGGTGGGGTGGTCTTGGTCGGTGGGGTGGTGGTGAGTTAGTGAGTTAGAGTGGGTGGTGAGAGTGGGGGTGGTGACGGTGGGGGTACTGAGAGGGTGCACTTATGATTTATGCCAGGCTGTTTCGTTACTGGGCGATTTTCCCCTCGCAGTAAGCATTGACTCCATTTTCCCGAAGAGTCTTTCGAATGACACCATAAACTGATGCTCCGTGTGTTTACGCACGCATAACATCTTGCACACACGTAAAATCCCACCACCAACTTTCGGAAGAGAAGGCCAGTTCGGCCGTTGGTATGGGTAACATACACACATAACATGCACCCTCCGCGGATGGAAAAGGAAAGAATGACCGAGTGACTGATTTTAGACAGAATTAAACGGGAAACGACTGAATTGTAGCGCCAGCAGGCAGCTCTTCAGTCGGCTGTGCTCGGGCAGGCAGCTAGTTGTGTAAACAAAAGAATGGACTATAATGCGCTTTAAGCTTGGTCTCTAGCTGAGAGTAGGCGCTGTATGAGTACTCTAACAACAACAACAACAGTAACAACAACAATGATAATGATATAATAATTATTATAATAATAACAATATGATAATGAGTCTGATAATGAGGATGATAATGAGGATGATAATAATGACGATAATAACAATATGATGATATTGATAAAGATAATGATAATACAATAACAATGATAATAACAATAGTAATTTTCTTTTCACAGGCCAGGAGCGGTTTCGCAGCCTGACGTCATCATACTTCCGAGGTGCTCACGGGTGTATGCTGACGTTTTGCGTCAACAACGAGGACTCCTTTAACAACGTCATCAACTGGTGAGTGACGTCATGTCGACAGAATGCGATAGGTTTTGATGATCACGGCTAATTCATTGCCTCTGCCATGACCCAGACAAAATGTGGTAGGTGGCGGGTGTACCCTTGAAAATGTTGGAGCCAGCATGAAATCACAGGTCTCAGCCATCAGTCAAGAGCAAAAGGGCAGAGTTTATATATATATATATATATATATATATATATATATATATATATATATATATATATATATATATTGCATTTACATTTTAATCAAAGTTTTAACAGATGCCGCTCCCAACCCGGTTGAGCACTTTTTTTAAAGTTATTGTTGGTTAGTAACACAATTATAATATATATATATATATATATATATATATATATATATATATATATATATATATATATATATATATATATATATATATATATATATATATATATACCAATCTAGTCCTTCACGTTGTCCATCCGAGAGGTTTTCGGTCTGTCTCTGTGAACTGTGAGTCGAAGCCAATAGAGACATCCACGCCGGTACCAGGTACTTCATTTCTGCGAATCTTGACTGCCAGAACATGTCGCGTCTAAAGAAGGGACACCTCCATGAATCGCCTCTCTCCAACCTCCCTCCCCCCCCCTCTCCACCCGCCTCCTCCTATAAGCGACACCCACACACAGAGGAGAGAACACGGACCGGGTCTGCCACAGTCTGTCAGGCAACAGGTGAACCGGGGGCCGGAATAACTCAGTGGTAGAGCGCCGGACTCGTAATCTTGGTGATCCTGGGGTTACGGGTTCGAATCTCCGCCGGGCCGTTTCGGTACAGGGGGATTTTTCTCTCGGAGTTAACATTGGTTCTGATTCCATTTCCCATACAGTCCTTCAAATGAGACTGTAAACCGAGGTTCCGTGTGTGAACGCACGCATAACATCTTGCACACACGTCAAATCCCATCACCAACTTTCGGAAGAGAAGGCCAGTTTGGCCGTTGGTATGGATGACACGTTACACACAGCATGCACCTTCCCCAAAGCTGGAGTATGGCTGCCTTAATGGCGGGAAAAATGGTCATACACACAAAAAACTCCATTTCCTTTGTTGGGCAGATGGGATTTATACAAGGACTGTCCGCAGGAGTATCAGTCTAGGTACGCAGAAAATAAATAAATAAAAAGGCAAACCGACCAGTTGCAGCAGAAGTAGAAGTAGGCCAGGGCAAAATGAACTCTTCTAGCTATGCTACAGTGGGTAAAATGGGGAGGGAGGCTACTAACATCATACATATCCGCAAGACCCTAAACTGCCAGTTGGGACCGAATGCATTAATTTCCCTTACGGAGCAGGGATGCTCTCTCTCTCTCTCTCTCTCTCTCTCTCTCTCTCTCTCTCTCTCTCTCACACACACACACACACACACACACAGGCATGCGCGCACGCGCGCGCGCGCGCGCGCGCGCACACACACACACACACACACACACACACATGCACGCACGCACGCACACACACACACACACACACACACACACACACACACACAACACACACACACACACACACACACACACACACACACACACACACACACACACACACACGCACACACACACACCTGGTGGGTTGCTAATGACGACTTGACACTGACCACTGCCTGTGGATTGCCGGACAATGCCAAGTGTGGCTGTGGACGGAAAGCCTTTGGAAAGGGTGCTTTGGTAGTAATGCCGCTGAAATGGTACAGAAAACGAAATGGGGGGTGGGGGGGGGGGTGGGTGGGGGGGGGGGGGGGGGGGAGGAAAGACAGAGAAATACGCCTAAGAATATATATGGAATGAATTAAAGTTGAAACAAATGAAACAAAGCAATCATACACACACTAAAACATTGAAGACCCCCCCCCCCCCCCCCCCGGGGGTCAGACTCTCTGTTTCTAACCTGTCCTGCCCCCCCCCCCCCCCCCCCACCCCCTTCACTTCTGTTCTTTTACATACGCTGCCTTCTCATGCCCACAGCCGTTTGTGGAGCACTGATTTGCGTGTTTATAGGTTTGTTACCGTAATGTGTGAGATGACATCTCCGTCGAAGATTCAACTGTGTGTTTTGATTTGTGTATTATGTAAGTTTTATTTTTGCACCCTGTTCTATTGTTTAATTCTAGTTTGGTTTATATTCCTAATCACTGCTTCACATTCCGGTCTCCAGCTGATCCAATATTCCATACCGTCATCTTGCATGAGTGGGAGGGGGGGGGGGGGGGGGGGGGGGGGTCAAATAATACAGGAATTGCCACTTCCGCCACGGTTAGTTAGGACTCTTGGGTGCAGGAGTCGAGAAAAGCGAATTTCAGTGTGGGCAGTCTCGTCATATTCACCATAGTAAAACTAATGCGCAAGAGGAACGCTTGAAGTATGGGTGATCAATCGAACTTCGACGCGCGTTTTTTTCCAGGAATCGTTTGCTTTGCAGCGTGAATCCACAATCTCTAACCATAATTTTAAACCGAAGATCACTCTGCACTATTACTGTGGTAGTCTATTTCTCGTCTGACTCAAGCCGAGGAAACTGCTCGCAGGTTTGGAAAGATCTTGTGCAACGCCATTGTTTCACCCAACATCTCCACATGGTCTCAGCGGCGCTGGCTAGATAGCAGGTCTCCTGTTAACTTTCCGACTGCAGCTGTTCCTCAGTGCTAGAAAGCTAGTACCGAGTAAGTTGCAAGGTGAGACGACTGCAGGCGGAAATCTAAACAAATCTGAAAACACGACGCGTTTCGACCTCTTCGGGCAAGATAAACAACACTCACGACAATGAAAATGAAGAACGAGCGATCACTTATCTCATCAAATTTGGCGCAAGATGGGCGTTGGTCAATGAGTTAAGTGATACGTTTTTCATTTTCGTTGTCCTGAATATTGTTGGAATTGCCTGAAGAAGACATAAGAGGTCGAAAAACGCGTCGTGTTTTGTCTTGTGATTCGTTTGTTCATGTTTGGCAGATAAAGTACTTAAACTTTTTAAGATTAGTACCGAGTAGTTGGGATTAGCGATGACCTTTTCACAAAATATTGAAAACTGGTTGTAGCCTTTTTAACAACGAACATAGTGACAAATTGGCCGAGGCAAATAAAGAGTTTCGATTTTGGAAAATTGATACTCCTTTGAGTAAAGGTAGAAAATGCAGAAAATATTAGCAGGAGGCTGATGTGCGTTTGAAGTTGAATACGGATTCAGAGATTACGACTGACCAAATTGATACCAAGTTGCGTCATCGATTAAGTTGACTGTATCTATGGTCAGGAACCTCAAGACATGAACGGAGTACGTTATAATGGCTAAGGAGGCAACTTAGTCACTGTGCTCACCACAGACTGACCACATACTGATGTCAGAGCATACACCTACTGATGGTATATATCTTTCAATGCCTTGTGACGGACACAAAAGGCAATTCGGCTCGGGCAGGAGGGCTTTATTATTTCCGTTACAGAAGGTTCCGAAGCATTAACAGCTCAGTTACCAGAGCGTCAGACTGGTGATCCTGGAACTGCTGGGATTGCTGGTTTGAATCTCCCCACCGCCGTCCGGTTGAAGGAGTGAAGAGGGGAGGGGACTGGCCGGGAAAGGGGGAGGGTGGAGGAAGGAACTTTTTTCCCTTCGGAGTTAACATTGTTTCTCACTCCACGTCTTTAAAAAAAAAATCCT
>JADBJO010003647.1:85000-100000 GCA_016801955.1 Conus betulinus | reverse complement strand
TCCACGGCAAGACCGGTGAAATGGGACAGACATTATCTTACAGCATGTCACACAAAGTCTGTCCACAGAAGAACGAGTGAAATGGGACAGACACAGCCATACAGCACGTTATGACAGATAGCTACAATAGCTAGACAACAGAAATGGGATAGACACTTCTACACAGCATATTACAAAAGATATGTACTTGCCCACAGCAAAACAAGTGAAATGGGACAAACTCTGCCACTCAGAATGTCACGAAAGGTTAGTATTATGAAAGCCAGACACGCGATCAAAACGATCATCAGATTCGCATTTTTTGAACTTCTCTATGTCAATGCAACAGTGCTATACTTTGGCAGAAAAAGTACAATTTTCTAATTTTCACTTGATAGAAAGAGAAACTGGGTGTTTTGGTTTACACGAAAAGTCCAGTTGGCAAATACTTATAATAGATAACAGTCAGTGGTGAGTTTCGGGGTTTTTTTTTGTTGTTTGTTTGTTGTTTGTTTTTTTTTTTGGTGTGTGTTTTCTTTTTGTTTTTCAATCTTGATTAAGTGGATTTTCTACTTTTGTGTTATAGCTGTAGATACGTTAATTCTCGTTGTGTAACCTTTTTTCCCCCCGACCCCGTTTTCTTATTTTCCTTTTTTTTTTTTTTTCTAATATCACGTAATGTGGAAATACGTAAAACAAAACAACAACAACACACGGAGTTGGACAGCTACTATCCGTACAGCAAGTTAAACAAATGTACACTGCTCACGCATGAAAGGTGAAATGGTACAAACGCTACCCTATCCTACATGTTACCGAGGTACTGGTTTCAGTTTCCAAAAGGAGGTGTCACTGCGTGCGGACTAGTCATACACGATACACCAGATCCGCAACATTTTGAGACCACACTGTCCATGATTTGAAAAGCTGATGGATAAATGAATCAATGACTAAGATGAGAGAATTTAAGAAGAGGGTCTGATGGCTACAAATTGGCAGATGTCTGACCTACGCATGAGCCGAACGCTCGGATCTGACTTTGAGCAACTACCTAACACTGGTTGTGCCATTATTATCAGTGTGTGTGTGTGTGTGTGTGTGTGTGTGTGTGTGTGTGCGCGCGCGCGTGCACATGTGGTGTGCGAGCGCATTTTCGTGTGTGTATAATGTGTGTGGCCCATATGCGTATGTGTATGTGTGTGTGTGGGGGGGGGGGGGGGGGGGGGGTGCGTGGGTGGGTGCGAGTGTGCGTGCAAGAAAATGGAAGTAGACTTCATTGTTGTAAAGTTTACATAGTGACTGAATCAAAAATCTGTGTGATTGTTTATACTTTATCTTGAAATTTGTGTCATGTCTTTATATGTCACATGCCAACCAGCTGAAATTCGATTGCTCTGTTTTTGTTTTCGTACAAGGGGACAACTTTACAGTACACTTTTAAAACACCAACAAAACTTAAATCCCCCAGGTAGGCTACAGGCCTTAATCTAAGAATTTCTGAACAGACACGAGTAGATTTTTTTTTCTTCTAAGAATTTCTTTTGTTGTGTCTGAAAATTGACGGCCGGTGCCAATCGCAGCTAGTTTGAGTTCACAAAGAATGCCGTAGTATTGAAGATTAGCTGTTCAGCTGGCCCGCCTATGAAAATCATGCAGCTCCTGGAAGTTCTGGTTTTATGGCGGACGATTTGTCACGATTAGAGAGAGAGAGAGAGAGAGTGTGTGTGTGTGTGTGTGTGTGTGTGTGTGTGTGTGTGTGTGTGTGTGTGTGTGTGTGTGTGTGTGTGATTTAACGTCTTTCCACTAATCGTGATATTAGACGAAAAAAAAAAAAAGTGCATGAGTAAGAGAGTAAGACTTGTGCATGTCTAAACTGTATGGAGTTCTACATATTCATGTACGTGTGTATACATACGGATGCTTAGGCGTGAAAATATGTGTATCTGAAGGAAGAATATATAGCGACACGATTATAATAGCAAAAAAAAAAAAAAACAACAACAACAAAAACAAAATCAACAAAATTATAAACATCGCCCCCAACCCCTCTCCTCACCCCATCTCCTCTTCTACCCCTCCATCACTTCCGCATTAAAAAAAAAAGATTATAGCTCATAGTGTGTGTGTGTGTGTGTGTGTGTGTGTGTGTGTGTGTGTGTGTGTGTGTGTGTGTGTGTGTGTGTGTGTGTGTGTGCGCGCGCGCGCGCGCGCTGAAGGCACTAGGCATGCAGGCACTTACTTTTATCCAAAGAAGTCAAAATGGTACATTCTGATGCAACCTGAACCGAGATATTAGGCCTAATGCAATCTCCAAAATGCTGTTTAGAAGAACATAGACAATGTCACGACTTGAAGTGTTTCTTGAAGTGTGTTAAAACATTTTTCTTCTTCTTTGTCCCCCCCCCCCCCTCCCTCCGCTTGGTTATTGGGCGTCTCTGGCTTCAAAATTGGGTGGAGGTGGGGGGGGGGGGGGGGGGGGGAGGGAGGAGAGAGATGGAAAGCAGTCAGGGAGAAGGGGGGGGGGGAGGTGTGTGTTACATCCCTTCCCTTTCTCCCCCTACCCTAGTTTTGACATTATTTTATCTTTGCTACTATCGTTACAGGTACGAATCAGGAATTATCATTTATGTTTGTTGCTTGCAGAAGAAGAAGAAGAAGAAGAAGAAAGAAGAAGAAGAGGAGGAGCAGGAGGAGGAGGAGGAGGAGCAGAAGAAGAAGAAGAAGAAGAAGAAGAAAGAAGAAGAACAACAACAACAACAACAACAATAACAATAACAACAACAAGAACAATGATAACAGCAAAAAAAAAACAACAACAAGAGAAGAACGTGTCCAGTGGACAACTTTGATTCGCACCGGCTTTCTATGAGTTAGGTGCCCAACATTTAGTAGACTCATTTGGCTGCACTAAAGGACAACAATGAATGGTGATCTGAATTATGTTGACTTCTGAAGCTGATACAACAAAGTGCAATAAAAATTCTGCGAGAAATCTGGCTTTGTTGAGATATGCAACCTTTAATTAAGAAAAATAAACAACGCGCGCGCACACGTACACACACACACACACACACACACACACACACACACACACACACACACACACACACACACACACACACACACACACACTCATACAGTAAAGGGAACATCTTTATCTGAGCGACGAAGTAATTAATACTGGACTCTCAATACGCCTTCTCCTACACCTTCTTCTGCATATATATATATATATATATAGATATATATATAGAGAGAGAGAGAGAGAGAGAGAGAGAGAGAGAGAGAGAGAGAGAGAGAGAGAGAGGAGAGAGAGAGAGGAGAGAGAGAGAGAGAGAGATTTTACGTAAACATTTTCACACACTCATTGTATGCACAGACACACACCAGAGAAATGGAGAGCCATTTCTCTGACACACACACACACTTGGACCTTTACTTTTATTATAGCCACAGGGTATCCGAGTGGGTAGTCTCGAACTAAATATAATACGCCCTGTACTACGGAAGGCTGGATAGTTTCCAGGGACATAATCGCCCCAAAGTCGAGTGGATTACGTTTTCCTGTCCTTTGAACAAAAAAAACTGGCCTTTATCACAAGAGAATGCCAAAATGGCAGACACAGGTAAGTGGGTGTGTAGTGACTAATTTGGCACCGTCCACGTCTTCAGTCTTAATTTTGATGTCTATTGAAACATTTAACAGCTTGTTTATATGTCACTTTATCGACATCTTAGCTGAAAGATGCATCGTAGATTAAGGTTTTTATGAATCTGTTTCAAGTCTGTTAGCTGTCAACAAAATCATTATGATTACTAGGCTTGGGCTGTATGATTCAAGGATTACGGTGGCTTTCGTCTGTTGTTTTCAGTCGTGTTCTTCTACAAGTATAATCGTACAGGCAGACATGATAAATGCAGCACTACATAATTCTCCTTTTTTTCAATTGACGTAAATCTGCATTCTTTTGAGGGTCTTAATGTTTACATACGTACGTTTTCAGGTTGTTGTACTGTATACTAATCTGTACTGTATCGAGGTTGCATGGAAGATCAGCGCTAGATGATAAGTTTACGCAACGGTGAGGGGGAGGTAAAAGTAGAATACGGGGTGTAGGGATGCTGTGGTATAGGCAGACAAGATGGATGAGGAAATTACAGAAGTATTTTGAGGATTGGAATGAAACAAAGTGTGATAGAAGGAAAACAATCCGCAGTAATGCCAGTGGCTTGTTATTTTTCATCATATTCAAACTAAAAGCATCAAGTCCAAGGATATTCTAAACAAACCAGTAAACATGAAGTGTAGCTTAAATTGCCTGGTGATGGAACAAAGATTTCAGATTGACAGAGATGCTTAAACAACACAACAAAAACTTGTTTCGCGTTCTTTGAATGCCTTGTTTGTTTTGTTTGTTTGTTTGTTTGTTTGTTTTCACTTTTGAGAGGTAAAACATAAACAAAGCAAAACAAAACATGCACACAAATGATACCATACACACAGAGGAGTTTCAGTTAAGGACTGAGTAAAAATAATGCAGACAACATTACTCATAATGATATACAGCAGATTCTGTACTTGTTTTCCCCCACTACTTAATTGTTCAGCATACACCAGATTCTTTTAAGGGAAAGGACTCATTAGTATAGAGCTGCCAAATACTGTGCTCTTGACGTAGCATGCTGTGGTTATGTCGACAGTGCTACACTGAGTGCTACACTCTGAGATGGAATGCTATGACAAAAACATTAAAAAAAACAACAACAACAACAACAAAAAAAACCAAACAAAAAAAAAACCCTCGTAGAGTACTGAGCGGAAGCCTGAACAAAACTGATATAATGTAGATCTTTAAATTGCAGACATATTTCATTTAAGAAAATGGCCAAGTTCAGTAATGAGAGGAAGAAGTAACAGAAGAAAATTCACTGAGGATGATTGCAGTTTTGCAGCCTTATTGATTTTGTTGTTGTGTTAAGTAAAAGCCATGAAAAAACTAGCAAGATTTCAGTCACCTTGGTTGGCCATCAAGTCATGTGTGAAGTGAAGTGTGGCTGAAGGTGCTATGGAGTCTTAACTTGTAAAATGGTTTATGAGTGCTAAGGTAAAATTTGAATTTGGAATTCAACACTTAAAGTGCTACACTCTGTGGTGTTGAGGCCATGGCAGCTCTGTTTGGATCAAACTGGTCATGAAAACTGCAATCAGTATATATATATATATATATGCAGCAGTTCTCTCCTTTGGTTGTCAATGACTACAGGTAATGCCCTGCCATTGGCAGTTTCAGCAATCACGAACAATTCTTGTAGATTTATTCTCTACAGATTTGTTTGAAAATTCAAAATCTAGAGATATTTGATATATATGTTCTGAGTAGTTAATTGACTACTAAAATGTCATGACCTAATTTTTACAAGAACAACTACAACAAAAGCATCAAAAGTCCAAGCTGCTGATTAGTGTTACTTAAGATAAGACAACCCGTTATCTTACAAACCTGCTCTATTTAACATTAGCCATGTGCAGAACTAGAACAGTGGAAGAATTTTTTATCTCTTTCTTTCCATGTAATTAGTCATGTAAATAATATATGTATAAGTTTGGAAGTCTGACTGACAATGCACAAGGTCTTTTCCTGCTACACCTATCCTTAGTTTGGCTTGATTCGTGCGCTTTAGAAGCTGGTCATCACATGTCATTGCAAGTGCTGAATAGTGCCAAACTCTGATTTCATTAGATTCATGATGGCAGATTTGTGACATTGCTACTTAAATGCAGGAGAAATGAAATACCCTCATTTGCCATTGGGCATAAGCACATGTGTGTGTTAGCTTCCATCACACTATCTGCAGTTTATTCTTCAATATCAAATATGTAGCTCAAGAGATTGATGGTCAAGAGGGTCAAGAGATGAGAGGCTTAGTTAAATGAATTCAGACTGAGTTAGTGTTTCTAGAGATTGTGAAAAATGAAAAAATGTTGAATGAATCTGATGAGGCTTTGTCAGTGTGTGTGTGTGTGTGTGTGTGTGTGTGTGTGTGTGTGTGTGTGTGTGTGTGTGTGTGTGTGTGTGTGTGTGTGTGTGTGTGAAAGCTAGCATGACATCTTACAAACATACACCAAAACTGAAAAAAGGCTGAGCTTGGTATCTGGAGCCAGTATCTTTGTGTGCACGCTTGCATGCACACATGCATGCGTGCATGCACATACGCATGTGCACACACACACATGCACACACACACACACACACACACACACACACACACACACACACACACACACACACACACACACACATGCACACACACACACACACACACACACACACATGCATGCACAGTGTAGGTACTGGGTCTGCTGTGGCACAGGAGAAGGATCATGACTAAAGAGTCCAGCATTTGAGATGTTTAGTGTGATACATGTGTATAAATGAGAGACCTTTTATTTCTTTGGTTTTTAAAAGTTAAGATAATATTGTCTCCAAAGCCTCGTTGTCATTGCTCTTAAAGGATGTGTTCTGTTTTGGAAGATGCAGTTTTGTCACAGATGGTTTTTGAAGCATTGGCTCACAAAATGTCTGCCATTGTAGGCTAATGAGTAGCACTGATTACCTGCTGATGAGGATAATGAATAGGTTTTCATCAAATTTTAGACTAGAGAGTTGGGTTAGGGATATTGCATATTCATGACAATTGTTAAAGTGACTTATAGTAGAAGAGTCAAATAACAAGTTCATAAAGTTGAGAAGCATTTTATGATCTTTTAAAAAAGCATTTTTATTATCTTGTACATCAACATGAACATTAATAGCACAGCAAAGGGAACAGCTGCAGTTTTAAGGATAAAAGAAGTGAATTTTTAAAGGAAAGGAAAAAAAAAACTTAGACCCTGTCTAATGTTGTAAAATGTATATTGCATACATGCACAAGCACATGCATGTGGCTCGAACAAATTATAGCTTAGACCCTGTCTAATGTTGTAAAATGTATATTGCATACATGCACAAGCACATGCATGTGGCTCGAACAAATTATAGCTCAAGCTTTGCTTAGTCATTGCCATAAAATGAGGAACTTATTATTTTTTTTCTGAACTTATTTTTTCCATAATGTATATTGACCTGTTTGCAGAACAAGAGGCCTTCAGGGTGTGCATAAATTTGCATGACACATCATTTCTGGATGAAAAATTATGGCTGTAAAGAGTGTTTTTGTTTGGAATGAAATCAAAAAAGAGAGTATGATGAACAGGTAATGCTCAGGTTCTTGGTGTGTGTGTGTGTGTGTGTGTGTGTGTGTGTGTGTGTGTGTGTGTGTGTGGTCATATGTACCTTCCGTGGGTTATTGAAGCTTTGCATGAACTTAGAGCATGTTCCACTGTCTGTCTGCCTAACAGAGCAGACACGCAAGGTAATCTGATTACCCCATTGTATCAGGCTTGAATGCAAGAGCAGACGATCATTTATAGATCTGAGGTTGAAGCTGATCTTGAAAGGAACCACCACATGTCAAATGTCATTACAGTTTAAGCGTTTTGGAGTGTGTTTTCCTACAGAGTCAACCTTGTTGCACACACACACACACACACACACACACACACACACACACACACACACACACACACACACACACACACCTCTCTCTCTCTCTCTCTCTCTCTCTCTCACCATTTTATATCTTTTTTGCAAATATATCAATGTGTGAATTTACTTTCCAACTCATAGGTTACAAGGTGGTCAGGAAACTGATTTCAAGCATGCATTCTTCAGACTGAGTCTCATAACAAATGTAACTGACTCTGTGTATTATATCTTCAGGGAACTTAATTGAGGTACAACAAAGAAAGTGTTTGAATAATTTGATTATTTTCATAGCCACCATTACATCTTTTTTCAGGCTTCCAAATATGGCAAGCCACACAGGAATGCAGCAGTCTACAGGTATTACGTGCATATAAAAAAAAAAAAAAAAAAATTTAACTGCAATAGATTAGTTGTGGTAGTGGCTGTTTTTCATTGCTGTTAGTGCTAATCAAAGTAATGTTTATAAATCATTATGCTTAACCTGTTGACTGTCGGACACCTATTGCCCTTTTCATAATTCTGCATGCTAGAATGCTGAATTGTTGTCCTGCCCCTCTGCAGGGAGAACAGCTGAGAGACAGTGAAAACCACTAAAAATCCACTTTTTTGATGGATGGAATTGAGGCAAAAACCCAATGGATTTAATTGTTTTTTGCCCTCCATGGAGCCTGCAAGTAAATGAATTACATACTTCATGACACCCCCCCCCCCCCCCCCCCCCCCCCAAGCCCAGAGATGATGACACACACCTCAAGCCCTCTCCTCACAAGCTGGTTCATGATAAATGTCGGCAGAACACGACGGTCAACTGTGAGCAGACTTAGCATCTCTGCATAAACTATTAGAAATGCCCACTTTGAGTGTATAGCCGTTACAAGACTTGTGAGCAGTCGCTGGTTTGTTCTTTCAGTTGTTGGCGACTTTTGGCCATGATCGACCAAGGGCGATGGGGGATTCGAATACTAACAAAAGTCCGTTGCGCTGCAGTTTGATCTTGTTGGTCATGTGTAAATGGATTCAAATGAATCGGCTAGCTGACTGGAGTTGTGTTTGAACACTCCCTCCTTCAGTTTGTTGAGAAATCGTGTGATGAAATGGTTTCATATGAGAAGTGAATGGAGGGCTCTGAGGATACGAAAAGGTGCCCTGTAGGTTATGTAGGCAGGCTGTCAAAAGGCTTATGCTGTATCGTTACAGCGATGACACAACTAAAACATTTTAACATTTGACAAATCTTCAGTTCTGAGCTACTATTGTGGCTCTGATTTTGGTTCTCTCTGCCTTAGTTTATAATATATTTATAGATGTTGTGAAATGTGAGAGAAAGTTTGAAGCACAGAGAAGAAACAACTAATACACACAATGAGGGCTTAATCATGTTTATTTCATGTGTGTGTGTGGGGGGGGGGGGGGGGGGGGGCGTGTGTGTGTGTGTGCAGGTGTGTGTGTGGGGTGGGTGGGGAGGGGTGTGTGTGAGTGTTGATGTATACACAGATATACTTACACAGGCTTTTATGTAACAATTTTATAATGTCTCTTTGTAATGTCGTATGTACTTGTGAAATGATGTGGAGCAGAAGAAAAATTTCTGATGGACAGTAAAGTTGACTGAATTGAATTGAATTGAAGAAATTTTATTTCTCTGTGTTGTTTTGTTTTAATTTCTTTAGACATTATGTGTTTGCTATGTTGTGACTTTATTTTGCCATATATCTAGTAATAATCTTCTGCTGCATTTTGCTTCATATTAACTTTTTTTTTTTATCTTTTGTTTGTGTTTTTTTTTTGTTTTTGAACATCTCTTCAACATCGTAGCGTTCAACCCAATGCCAAATATGGGAATGGGCATGGGGCCCATGGACAGCCCATGTTTGCCAGGGGTAATCAGCAGCAGCAGTTTGCAGCGGGAATGCCGTTCTACCCACACCAAGGAATGAACCCTTCCATGATGGGCGCCATGCCAGCTATGGCCCCAGCCATGTTCCCCATGCAGGTGAGAAGGGCGGGACAAAGTTAGGGAAGAAGTCAGAGGATTGAAATGGAGGCTTATCCGTGAAAATATGCCTTGAGTTTGTGTTCACAGGGGTCTCAGATCTCCTGGGGGAAAAAAACTGGCTAGGTTTTGTTTCCCTGATACCTGTCATTGTTGCAGATTTGATTGACAGAGCTTCATTGTGAAATCTGACACTGTTAACCAGCGTTCTTTGAACTACCGAGTCGATCTTTCAGAGAGCCAAAGTTTTTATAAGCTTCTGAAACATGAGTAGTTAAGAAAGATAATCCCATGAATCCTGCATGTCTAAATCACACCAAGATTTGTAGAAATGATAGAGAAGTGGCTGTACTTTTCTCTGTGTGTGTGTGTGTGTGTGTGTGTGTGTGTGTGTGTGTGTGTGTGTGTGTACCGGCTGTCTTCAGTGTTGATTGAATAACCCTCTATAAAGACAACAATACTTAATCCAGTATGCTAGCCAGGCTCCTGAATAGCCCTCTGACTTTTAAAGGAATAAGTGTATGAACTGTGTTGCTGAAGATGATCTTGTTGCTCTGTTATGTTTTTTCAAGTCCATGCGACCCCCAGGAGGCCTCCCACCCCCCTACACGCAACAGCTGGCTGCCAATTACCACAACAAAATGAGGTAAGGGTCCACTGCTGTTTGGACTTACACAAGTGTGATTGCTGTGAACGCAAGGACTTTTCTGTAATGTGTACATATTGAAATGCATGGTATGGAAAATGATTTTCTCCAGTTTTTTATTATTTTTTTTCTTTTACAAGTTATGAAAAAAAACAGTCTACCATTCACACGGAACTCAACCTGCATATTGGTTTTATACATGGATCCAATATTCTTTAATTTCAAAACAACATTCTGCTCATGCGCATGATGTAATCTACTTTTGCCAAAGTGTCAAAGAGTGAAAGTGTTGACAAAGTGGATTGCAAACAGATGGATTTGAAAACTAACTGCTGAAAATTCTTGGTTATTTGGAATACTTAGGAAGTCAGACCACACCAAAAATAGTTTAATGATGGGGTGAATTCTGCTTCCTGATTAAACTGGATAGCCCATTCTCTGAAGTAAAGTTAAGATTACTCACAAGTTTCAAATTTTATATGTAATGAATGGCGAACCTTCAAGAAAAAATGTAGACGAACGAATCACAAGACTTGAGATTCGTTTGTCTATGTTTTTTTTTTTGCAGTTCACTAATAATTACATTTAAAATTGTTTAGATTTCTGCCTGCAGTTCCTCACTTTGCAATTTGATCTCACAACTTTCAGTTTTTAAGTGTAACTTGCGAGCAATCTTCAGTATACATTTAGCTGTGAAAAATTTAGTTCAAGTGCTCTTAGACTTTTGTGGAAACTTTGTAAATTTTGTATCCTTACTTGAACCCTGTAGGTTTTTTTTTTTTTTTTTTTTTTTTTTCAAGAGTGGAATGAACAATATAAGAAATCATGACATCCCCATCTCGCAGCAGAACCCCGGCAGCGAGCAACAAAGCCAGTCACGCGCTGCCGCCATGAAGCCTAAGACGGAAAAAGAGCGCTACTTTGAAGAGCAGCAGAAGAGACTGCGGCAGTTCCACCGACCAGGCGCCCACGTGGCCCCTGACGCCAATGCGCTGATTGACAACCTGTTTGGCAAGGCAGGGAAAACCAGCTCTGGGCATGGGCATGGTGGACCTGATGCTGGTACCGATCATGCTGCGGGTCGTCAAGGAGGGGCCTCACAGGCAGTGCCGTCAGGTGGGTGGAGTGATTGAAGACCTGTTTGCCCATACAACTTTTCCATGTTTTGTACTCATGTCAGGCAAAAATGTGATGGACCGAGAAAAAAAATGTCCAAAAAAAAAGTCTTAGAAACTAAATTCTTGAGATGTAATTGCACTCGTTAGAAACTAAATTCTTGAGATGTAATTGCACTCGTGGAGAGTAACCATGGTGGGGGCTTTCACCAAAGAGGGATAACTTTTGTGAATTCCTGTGCACAAAATGTCAGGCTGTGTGTGTGCTTCTTCGACAATGTGCCCTGAAACAGTGGGGTGGAGGAGGGGTGGGGGTGGGGGGGGGAAAAAAAAAGCACTGCAAGAGAGCATGAGTCTGCCATGTATCTGTAGCATCATCTTCATTATCCTCATTCTCATCGATCAGCACAACAGGGTACGATAAGAGGATGCAGAATATTACAGGAGAATGATGTAAACAGAATTTAGCATGTTGATGTTGCATACTACAACATAATACTATACAACTGCTTACAACATGCTGATGCAGCAAAGTACAGCATCCTACTATACAGCAGTGTAAAACATGATGATGCAGCATAATACCACAATACTATACAATGGAGTTTGACATGATGAAGCAGTATAGTACAGCACAAAATCATACAGCAGAGTACGACATGAGGATGTAGCATAGTAAAGCAAAATACTGTGCAACGTAGTATGACAGCACAGTTTAACACAGCATAAACTACCTCAACACTAGATAACAGGAAACAATATAACACAATGCCTGAAGTGCAATAAATTACAGTGTAATTCAGTGCAACACAACACAAAAAGCACAATGCACTGAAGTACAGTGCAAGACAACACTGCCTAAAAGAAGATAAACCAATCCAAATTATAGCAATGACAACAATGGTTTGGAAAAAAACAACAACAAAAAAAAACCAGTAGCAGTGATGACCAAAAAAAAAAAAAAACTACCAAAATAAAATCAGTCGAATATCCTCCTTCACAGCTCAACCCACGGGGCAGCAAAGAGGGCGAGGATGATGATGGCTTCGGAGACTTCCTGGGAGGAGGACCTACATCCACAGCAACAGCAGCCCCCCCCTCTCCTCATCAGCATCATCGTTGTCCTCATCCGTCGTCAACGTGAGCAACAGCAGCAGTACCGACAATCGACCTCCATCGGCCATCAGTCTGCCGTCGTCTGACTCGTCAGGTGGAGAGTTCAAGTCAGAGCAGCTGAGTTTCCCAGAGGGGAGGCCACCTGTGGAGAAGAAAGGTTTGTGCCTTCTCAGGGATAACGGCTACGTCCACTTTCGTACAAAGTAACACTTTTTTTTTTCTATCATGGATTTTGGCGAGGAGGGAAAAATATGGCCGTGGACAACTTTGTGATGGCCTGTTCTGGAACAGTTATGTTCCCAATTCAACTGGATGAAAAAAAAAAAAATGGAATTTTATGTTTGAAACATCTGTCATATTCTTTCTGTTCTCTCCCTTTCTTGTCACCTTCTTCTCACTTGTGGCAGCAGCTAGTTTATCTATTTGTATATTGTAAAATTTGTATTATACTCATAAACGCATGCACATGCATATGCACGCAGTCATGAACGCACACACACATGCACAAGCAGACACGCAGGTCATACATGTGCACTAGAAACAATAACTGTTGAATGTTTGACTTCAGGCATAGAAGACACCAAGGGACTGATGCCTCTGATCCCTTTCTTGCTCGCTGCTGTGATTTCTTAACGTTGATCTCTGTTTGGTCTGGTCTGTTTTGCGTGGCTACTTTTCAGGCAGCAGCTAATCAGAGGTTGGTTGCTTTGCCGCTTCAGAGAAACCAAAACTTCACTGTGGATCCAGTTTGGCCCTTTGCTTAATTTGCAATCATGTCACTTTTCGTGCCCCCCCCCTCCCCCCCCCCCCCCCCCCCCCCCCCCCCCCCACCCCCTGTCTGGAAGTTTTGAGCCATACAAAGTCTATTTGGTCAACTGTCACTTTCAGGAGTTTAGCGAAAAGTTCTTCAGGAAGTCAGTAGTAGTTGAATGAAAGCAGTTTCTCTCTTTCAAAATTCAGAAAATGTAAATGAAACTGTTGTGGTAAACCAACCACCACCATGGGGAAATGATTAGTGTTGCAGACTCTGGGCTGGGAGGTCCAGGGTTTGATTCCAGTCAGGGCCACTCATGTGCAGGATTTTTCTGCTGTGATCGGCTCAGTTGGGAAAGCTGGGACCACACAGTCATGCTTCATCCACTTAATCAATGTATCTCTGGAAATGTTGCTTAAATTTCCTGATCAGCACTGCAGGAGCTTGTATTTCTCAGGCCTGGTTGACACTGGGATGTATCATGAAAAACAAGTGCAGAAGATGGCACTGTCATGCATTTCAGACCAGAATAGAAATCCATAACATTATCTTCATCCACATCATTCTGTGACCCTTATACCTTGCTCTCATGAGATCTCAATTGCGATTTCCTCTCTACATTTATGCGTTTGCTGAAGGTCTGTCAGAGTCACAGGTATTGGCAAATTGGTGGGGACTGTCACTAGACGGACATGGTGGCACCCTCGGGAGGGAGAGCTTGCTCACGCTGGCTCCACAATGAAGTAATTAATTATTTTCATCAGTAGCAGGCTTAGTAGGTGGTGTCCTGCAAATATTGGATCAGAACAGGCACCACCGAACACCATTGAAGTGACTTCCCAGCAGTGCAGTGTCTCCTTTGATGGGTAGTCTCATGACAACGTGTCATTGACTGCTTCCTGTGGAATGCCGGTGTCGTGGCTGTGGCGGAACAAACCATGCTGTAGCTGTGGATAGGGAGACAGAAGGAGCGGCATGGGTGCAATGACACTGGGTGACGTGAAAGACGAGACAGCACAAAGAAAACAAAAAAACAAAACAAAGCAAAAGTTATGGAAGTCTATACTTGAATACAGTTTCTTGTGTGAAACTTCTCTAAGCAGTCTGGAAGTTTACAGCTGAATAACAGAAATCTGGAATTTCTTCAGACCTACCTACTGTGTTCTCTTACGGGCATGAATTGGAATTTGGAAATAGGATAGGATGTATAGTTTTGTGGTAGCCTTCTCTCTCTTCCCTCACCTCTTTCTCCTCGCCTCCCTCACTTGCCCTCTGCCTGTCTTCTCTAAGATTGTCTGGTGTGCATGATTTTAGACTTTGTTGGTTGGGTGAGTGTGAGTGAGTTTCTTGGGTGATTGTGTGAGTTTCATACATCGTTTGATTTTCTATTGATCGATTGATTGACTGGTCGTTTCGGTACCGTGTATTTGTAACGATTCCTCTTGCAAGAAAAGAAAAATAACAAAAACTGGAAAAGGGAACTAAATCTGGAAATTTTTTACATCAAAGTGAAATCTGTTTTGTCAAACTTCTGTGACAGATCTCATGTCCATGATGATGGAATGCTCGGATCTCAACGCCCCGCAGAAAGCCAAGGGGTTTCACAAACCATCGCTGATGGAGGTGCAGAAGTCGGGCCATCACCACCACTCCAAGAACGTGGGCATACACCATGAGAGTGATCACGCACGGCGCTGGGACAACACACAGGACCTGGAGGGACTGTTCATTGTTGAAAGTGAGCTGTCACGAATTTTGTGTGTGATATAACTGTGAATTGCGCTGTCAGGTAATAGTATTTGTAATACATG
>JADBJO010003647.1:70000-80000 GCA_016801955.1 Conus betulinus | reverse complement strand
GCGCCACCTGTCACGCGGACAGGTGGGGAGTTTGTTGTCTCTGTCTTTGTGAACATATTCTTGTAGAGTGTTGGGACTTGCATGATGTGAGACATAAACACTTTACCGCAGAGTCCATGAAAACCCTGTTCAGAGATGTCCTGACTGATGTGATCTTTGAATATCTGAAAGAGATTAACATTTATCATCTGATCTTTGAATATCTGAAAGAGATTAACATTTATCATCTGATCTAAGATTTTACCAAAGAAAGACTTTTAATGAAGTTTCTGGTGTGTTTTCAGAAGGTGTATTTTAAAGATGCGTGAATTTTTTTTTTTTTTTTTTTTTTTTTTTTGACTTGTGAGCCGACTTCAGCGTGGTGACAGCCCTGGTGCGACCCTTTGCAGTCAGCTGGGCTATAAGCAGCGTTACCTTATCTTACCTTACCTTACCTGTCTTTGTTTGGGTTGATTGCAGATTATGTGTTGATGGACTTCTTGTTGCCATCTATCTCTGCTTAGTCATCACTTCATTTATCCATCAGTTTTTAATCATGTGCAGTTTGGTCTCAAAACTTAGCGTATGTGGTGTAGCGTATATATGGGTCAGTCTGCGCGCAGTGACACCTTGATGAAACTGAAACTGAAACTGCCTGATGAAACTGAAACTGAAACAGCTTGATGAAACTGAAACTGAAACTGCCTGATGAAACTGAAACTGAAACTGCCTGATGAAACTGGAACTGAAACTGCCTGAAGCATTATCTATCCATGTATGTCTTTGTCTGTGTTGAAGAATTCACTGCCTAAAGCATTGTTTTACCATCGTTTAACCATCCCATTGTTTAATGGTTTATAATGTCAGATTTGTCTACTGGTAATATATCAGCAAAGATGCATTTCAGTTTAAAGAAATTTTGTGGGTGTTCTTAATTTTAAAAGTTTAATCTGTCATCAAGCCTTTGAAAAGGTATTTGTATATGTTTTTTTGTCGTAAGGAAGTATGATGTTGATTTTGTGCTTTGTGGGCAGAAATGATAAAGCTCCTCACTACCAGAATTCTGTAATCTTAACAGATATAGGAGATGAAGTTCAGCATGTTGTTTGTCATCTTTGACCACAAGAAATCAGGAAACTGCAACATCAACCACAAATCTGGTTTCAGCTTTTTTTTTTTTCCAATCACTGTTTATTGAATAGTTATGTATGTTTGTGGTGTGTGCCTTCAGTTAAATGTCTTTTTACATGTGATTTCAGATAGGATTGTAATTAATGTTTTTTTCTCTGATACAGATGACAGTTACGGGGAGTTCATCGGAGGCGGTTCATCCATGGGTTCAGAACAGAGTTTATCAAGGTCAGTACGTCAGTCCGCTGATCGGCCCACATAATGTTTTTCTAACAGTAAAGAATCTGATGGCGTTGTGCTGCTGTAGGTGGCAGTGTACTTTCACACTGCTGCATTGTGCAGAGTTGGAGATGACCAAAACTTTTTAGTGGATTCCACCAACAGCTTTTCTTGATGAGTCTGTCCAGGATGTGTTCAAGTGTTTTAATGTCTCTCTCTATTGTTTTACTACAGTTTATGTTTGTGGTCTATAATGTGAACAAAGCACACAGAACATTGTTTCAGTCTGTAGAAGAGTGAGAGAAGAGAGAGAGAGAAAGAGAGAGAGAGAGAGAGAGGGAGGAAATGGGAGAGGTTGTGCTGGGGTTGTAGGGCAGGAGGATGAAAAGAGGCAGAGTGGAAAAGATGAAAAGTCAGTTTCCTGTAAATAGTTCAACTGTACTGACCTGGTATGTGCTCTCGTCCAACCTGGCCATAGGTGACTAGAAACTTGGAACTAAAAATAACAACCAATCACAGTTATTTGTCTCAGTATCTAGGGAGTGAGCTACCATAATACAGAATGACTCTGACGTCACAATTCATGTAAGATTTTCCAGCTCTGTTTTTACTGCTCGCCATTCTTGCAGCGTTCCAAAGGAAGTGTCTGACAGACTGGAGAAACTGTACAGCAACGGAGGAATGACGGTAGATGAGCAGTACAATTCCAATGTACGCAACTTCTTCTGTAGCAGCGACTCATCCACTGGTAAACTCTCCGTTTTTTTTCTTTTTTCCATTTTTTTTTTTTCAGTTTTGGACTTTTTTTTTTTTTTCGGTGGTAAATATTGTTTCTGAAATACCCTTTTTTTTTGTGTTTATGTTCTGTTGTCATACTGGCGTTTAATTTAATTTCCCGCCACCTGCTGTCTGACCAGGGGCTGGTTGATACCCTGAGGGCGCACCTACCTCTGTGCAGGGTTGCTTGTTATTCACAGAGTGCCGCAACATTACATGCAAGTAGGGGAAGACCTTATGTAGGGAATTTTCACCTATCTCATCCATCAGAGGAATGTTTTACATTTGAAATAAGATTGTAGATGTCTGGTACAACCTCCTGTGACAGTCTTTCTGTACAGCCACTGCCTTATTACAAGGATGAACAGTTTTGTGACGGATCATTTCTCTTGTGATGTGATAACTATTTCGATCTCTTTAGAATGATCCATCCCTGTACTGGCGGTCAGAGAACCTGTCCGTCGTCTGTGACTACTGCATTTGTGAAGTGAATGGAGAAGAGTGACCAGCATCAGTCTCAGCCCCATCCTTACTTGAGCCACGCCCGATTCAAAAGAAACAGTCACTCTGGACAATTTTGTTTTCCTGCCGTATGTGAAGTCGCAAGACCTGTGAGCACTTTTGGTTCATTGCAGCGTAACATCTTACCCCATTGAAGGCTGGTCTGAATGGGAATTCAGTTGTTCCTCAATCACGTGATGATGATCAGTTTGGGGAATTGTCATAGAGCGTCTTCTGAAACCAGTTCGCAGTTGTGACAGCGTGTTTGTGACAATGTGAGGTCACAATATTTTGAATGGCATGTGACTGCTGTCTTAGCACTGGGCGACCAGGGGGACAATGCAGTGTCCAAGCACTCAGCAGAAGATCAGCTGAAAATTGTATATCAAAACAAGGCAACAGCAGTGGCAGTCACATCAAGTTTAGGTGTAGAGAAACCACAGAGGCAGTCAGCTACAACAGAGCTGATGCGGTTGAGAGCACAGTGAAAGCACCTGAAATATGCATGCTGAAAACTGAGAAACTAACAGATAAAAAAGAAAAAAAAGAGAGAAAACTGAATCAGCATCGTTGGAAAGACCACCTCCTATGCAGACCTGTTTTTCATCATGACTTGCTTAAGGTGGTCATTCAAGTCATTCAAAGATTCCATGGTATGATACAGGATATACTGATCTGACAGTGGGGGATGCGTTGACATGCTGGTTTCATTTGTAGGGAAGTTTCAATGTGTGATCCTAGGGTCTACAGAAAGGGACAGCACGGTGTATGAGACACGTCTTCCTTTACTTTAAGACCATGTCAGGCTAGCTATAGGCACAAGAGACAGCTTTCCATGCAAGCTTTTCCAAATCTGTATGGGGTATAAGCTGTCAAGCCTGTCTTGCTGTTTTGAAAAAAAAAGCCTGAACTCTTAAGTTTGGTGAAAATTCTCATGATGAAAACATTTGGTGAAAAAAATGAGTTTCAGGATGTTAAAGCAGGTTGGTAAAATATTGCCAGGTAGGACCGAAATGATGCTTGTGATTGTGGATAGCCAGCAACTGCGAATTCTGCAAGACAGGTATTCCTCATCAGCCCATTATTGAATAATGGACACAGCTGGACACATATTTGCACTTCCAGGTGAAAGCCAGTGTTCTCTCAATGCCTGGGTTTAGATTCCCAGATGTTTACTACAGAAGCAGACGTGTTTGTAAATTTGTACAATTTCAGACATCTTGTGGAAGTTTATTTATGATGAATTTGGCAAACTTGAGAGAAACACAAGAAAAGAAACATAAACGAAGAAATTTTTAAGTGGTAACAGCACCTGTGGAAGGTGACCACAAAGTATAGTTTAGGGATCATGTCATGTGTTATGACCTGCGAATGCTGACTCAATCTTGTGAGCTTAAAAGTCTCATCTGCAATCTACCAATTCCATATGATGCAGTGTATTAGCAGCAATGGGGTTCAAGGCCTTGAGAATTACACCTATTCCCTCCTCTAAAACCGGCAGGAGAACAGAATTTTCTGTCAAAGAGAGCTCATCATGCTAGTAGCAAAGAGTCTTCTGATAGGAATATGTATGCTCAGTGCCGATTTTGTAAGATTGACTTCAGTCTTGCGTTTGAACACAAAAGCATGCTGCTAGCACAACCAAAAAAACATGGACTTTTCAACGCTATCCTCATTTTATTTTTCTGCTGTGTATGTTTGTGTAGAACTGGGTTTGTGAATATTAGTGTCGCCTTTTGTATATGTGTATGTTAATATGATTTTTTTTTTGTTAGTGTGTATTGTGTGTGTGCGTATTAGTGTAGGATTTATGTTTGTGTTTGTGAATGTAGGATTGAGTATGTATTAGTAAAGGATTGTGTATGTTAGTACAGATTGAGTGAGGGTGTTTTGTTTGTGTACAGTGAAACTCTCAATATTGGCCTCCAAAAATCCATATTAATAAGAAACTGGGTCTTCAAAGGACCAGAAAGGGAAAGATTATAATAAAAGAACAGCACTTTGAAGTTACTGTTCTGTTGTTTCTGGCTCAGTTACCAAACAAAGTCAAGCTGTTGGCCAAGGAAAACCAGCACACACTGCAAAAATAGTGATTTGATCATTCCAGTGCAATGACAACGTATGTGAGATGTGAAGAAGTTGTACAGGGGAGATAAACATTAGAATACAACCCTGACAGAAAATGATCAGACTTGTCGAAGGACTTGGACCACACTGGCTGTTCCAAGTTATTTTGTTAAGTTGGATGTTATGCTGGCCAGCTTGTTATTTGTCAGGAATGAGTTAAATAACCTTAAAAAAAAATTTTTTTCCTCATCGATAGCATTTTGATGACACACAATCAGTTGAACCATACAAGAAAAGTTGAATTGAAAGAATTTTCCTGCTTAAGTTCTGGCTACTTTGTTGTCTTGACTGGCACAAGATATATGCTTGCCCTTTCTGATGTGAATGCAAGATGCAAATATATCTGTGACCGGTGCCTCCCCTCTGTAGTTTTGTTAGTATTTGCTGGTGATCTGAGTTAATCAGAGAATATTTCACCACAGTGTTTTGAGTCAGTTTTTTTTTTTTTTTTTTCCCATCTCAGAATTATAGTAATAGGTCAGATTTCCTGAGTGAAATCATATAAACGCACGAGCCACCGCAACGAAGTATTTAGCACCACAGATCCTGCCTGGGAAGTCTTGGGGCATCAGAGGCATTTATTTGTGGGATTTTTAATGCCCTGACTAGCTCCTAGCCAGGGCTGAGTTTGCTATGGGCTCGATAGGGAAAGACTGGGATTACCACGTTGAGTTTCATCCACTTAGAATGCCTTTGTCTCTGGGAGTGTTGCTCAGATTTCATGACCAACACTGCAGGTGTCTGTATCTCTCAGGCCTGGTCGACTGATGTCAGGTTACATTATGATAGTACAGTATGCATAGTGGACAGCCCTGTCATCCAGTTTTAGACCAGAATGGAAATCCGTAGCTTCATCTTCATCATCCTCATCCTCAGCAATGAGAATAAAAGATCAAATCACCCCCACCCCCCCAAAGGGAAGAAAAGAAAACAAACAATCAAAGGCCTTTGAAGCAACAACTGACTGGAGGGTCTGCTGAGCGTCTGTAGAAGATGACTGCAACTCAAGGAAACACTTTACAACCAGTCACAATCACAGTTTCATTTCTGTTTCCTTTCAACCATCACATGTGCTGTGTGAAAATTGGCATAGCTGTCCAAGAAGTGAGCTTGGGAGATGAACATATCTGCTGCCAGTCAGAGCATAAATGTTCGTTTTACGTGAATTATTTCCTTCTTTCAGTTCCAATGATAAAGGAAAGATGAATGTACAACGCAGTCAACTTTGAAAACCAGGGGTTTCAGAACGGTTTGAATATTTGGTTTTAACACCACAGTATAGGAAGGATGTCAAATATGGGAGGTAAATGTGATAATCTAGAGCGGACAAATAGGTTCCAGCGGAACAAGCAAACAAAGAAACAAACAAAGTAAAGCAAGTTTTGACAGGGAGGTAGATTTCACTCTTCAGGCCTTTATTGGGATGTTTCAGTGTATTTTGTCGTATCCTTTTCTTCCTTTGTTTTTGGATTGAATTTTGGATTGTCTGTGACTAGAGTTATGATCCTCTTTTTATGGCTTGCTGCTTTTGTTACCCTTTTTTTTGTGTGTGTGTGTATGTGTGTGGTGCTGTAGTTACGTATTTTATCAACAGGAGAAAATTAAAAAGAACTAATATAATATCAGAAAGAAAATAAGAAAATAGATTAAGAAACTATGACATGTGCCAGATTTGAAGACAGAAATGATCTGTTGTTTCTGTGAAGGTTTGTATCACTTTCTGCATGCTTCATGGGTAAGAAAAACAACAACGAAGCAAAACAAACAAACAGAACAACAAAACAAATAAAAAAAACGGAAAACAGAAAGAGCTATCTGCCTGATGCTTGTGAATCAGTCTGTATCAAGAGCAGTGAGGAATGAACTACTGCTGTATATTTCAGCTAAAGATAACTCCACCCGCAAAGCAACAAGTAAGCCTGTTTTATTGTCTGCCCTTTTTTTTTCTTTTTTCTTTTTTTTTTGTGAATAGCTTCATCCAAACATGGCGCTCTGTCCCTATGCATTTACATCACTTCACCTGCTTTCTTTCAACTGCCTAATCTCTCCCAGCTCCTCGCCTCCCCCCCCCCCCCCCCCCCCCCCCCCCCCCCCTTTGTTACTAACAAATAGTGGCCGAGTTTGTCTGGGACTTCTAACATTTTGGAGCCATCGAGGTGAAGGGGCTGCTGTCATATGGACCATAAGATGCTTTTTTTCCCCTTTTTTTTTTTTTTTTTTTTTTTTTTTTTTTTTTGGTTGTAAACTTGATATTTTATGCCGACACAACTGGACTTTTGGATTACTTGATCATGGCTTTGATTTGGGAAAGGCATGCCACTGTGTGTTCAGGAGTTCCAGTGGAGGGGGTACTGAAGTGGATGTATTTGAAGATTTTTGTTTGTTGGTTTGTTTGTTTTTAATTGATGGACAATAAATTCTCTGTACACTAGGTTTACTTCAGGCATGGTTTTTCTTAAGGTGAATGCTGTCATGATGTGTGTTCTTGGCCTTCATGTTTTTTTTTCGGTTATGTTTAGAAAATTCAAGTTTTGTTTGTTGTAATGTTGTAGTCAGATTTGTTTAGTTTGTTGTTGTTGTTGTTTTTGAAAGGTAAATTTGTTTTTTTTTTTTTTTTTGTTTTGTTTTGTTTTGTTTTCAAATTAAACTTTCTTTTAATGTAATGTGTTCCCTCATTTTATTGGTTAATGTGTTCTTTTATGTTGATTTCTCCTCTTTGTTGAAAAAGTGGAGTGTATAGACGTCTATATAGCTACAGTAGAGTTCATTTAACATGGATTTTTTTCCCATTCTTAGAAAAAGAAAAGACAACTTTGTGAATATACTATAGTGATCTCCGTTGGGATAAATGAAAAGCGGAAGCACTTTTTTTCTGAAAGCCATTTGTGTGTGGACTGACCAGACCGAAAAATGAAAGAAAATAAACAAATGGAACATTGTCATTTGTCAAAGACTATGAAACTTAACTACTTGCCTGAAAGAATCGTTTGTGCTAAAACAATTGCATTCATTGTTAACTTTTAACGAGAGATTTGAATTTGCTTACTTGCACAGCGTTTTTGTGATTGACACTCATCATGACAGGACTCCTCTGTATATATATGTGTGTGTGTGTGTGTGTGTGTGTGTGTGTGTGTGTGTGTGTGTGTGAGAGAGAGAGAGAGAGAGAGAGAGAGAGAGAGAGAGAGGACTCCTCTGTATATATATGTGTGTGTGTGTGTGTGTGTGTGTGTGTGTGTGTGTGTGTGTGAGACAGCAGTCCTCAGTATATATACATGTGTGTGTGTGTGTGTGTGTGTGTGTGTGTGTGTGAGAGAGAGAGAGATAGGACTTCTCTGTATATATACATGTGTGTGTGTGTGTGTGTGTGTGTGTGTGTGTGTGTGTGTGTGTGTGTGTGTGTGTGTGTGTGTGTGTGTGTGAGACAGGAATCCTCTGTATATATACATGTGTGTGTGTGTGTGTGTGTGTGTGTGTGTGTGTGTGTGTGTGTGTGACACGACTTCTCTGTATATATATATATATATATATATATATATATATACATTTGTGTGTGTGTGTGGTGGGGGGGGGGGGGGGTGGGGAAGGCTTGTGAAGGTATTAGAGAATGTTAAGTTTTCAAAATTTAGTTTTGACTTTGAAGTTGATGGGAGACAGAAATATGGTTACACTCATCGCATTTAATCTTGACTTCATCATTATCCCGCCATCAAAAAGGAATGCCAGTAGGCTTTTGTATATCTGTAATCATATGACTTCATCATGATCCTCACTTTGACAGGAATGCTGGTAGGCTTATTGTACTTTGTCATTACTTGATCATTGTCTTCCATTGACAGTTAGAATGACTTATGGTATTTAATCACATGGCTTCATAGCTATCCTAAGCCTTTTTAGTCCTTCTTCATGGTCTACAGCTTGGGTTGAACTTGTATAACCCTTTTAATCATTCTTTATAGCCTGCAGCTGGGCCAGTTTGGACTGATCTTTTCTACCAGAAGGGATACTTCACTGAAACTCTATTATTTTAGAAATTTGTTTGCCAAGAATGGAAAAAAAAAAAAGCCATTTCCACACAATGGTATAGCAGGATACTATAATTTTGTGTAATATTATAATTTGATATGCTTTCAGAGTTTTGATGCTGTGAGGAGCGAAACGTTTATTTGATTATCGACTGAACAGACTGGGTAGTTCACTTCAGCTCTAAAATAACTGGAAAACTAAAACTATTTTACCAAAAGGTGAAAATCTCAACACAGTTTTTACAACATTGACTGTTTGGCAACATATTAATAAGATCCATATGACATTATGTATCTATGGACTAATGATGCTTTTACAAACTCAAACTTTAAAAAAAAAATTTTTTTTTCACTTCATATTTCAAATTAAACAATAGACTCATTTTTGGTTCAAAGACTTCACAAAGCCTATTTTTGTAGCTGCTTTTTTAGCTGTGTCAGATTTGCAAACTGACTTGCATAATTTTGGAGTAATACCGATTTGAGTACACCAGGCCACTTCAGCATTGCCTTGGGCGCAGGCTCGTGGTACTGTTCAGTGATGCCTAAGCATTGCTTGATCACAGAGTTGAATGATTAATCTGATTTCACGATTGCTCCCCTTCAATGGAAATGCTGTTAAGCAGACTGGCTGTGTGTTTGATGACTTAACTTCATGATCGTTTACCTTTGACAGGAGAATGCTTTTCTACGACTCATTGTGTTTCATTGCAAAGTGAGGCGACTGCAAGCAGAAAATAAACATAAACATATTTTAAATGTAATTGATAGCGAACCGCCAAGAAACCGTAGGTCTTCTCCAGGCAAAATACAAAACACTCAGGACAACAAAAAGTGAAAATTGTTGAATACAAATCAAGTTTATGGTGATGAGGATGATATGAATAGTATTGAAAATTTTTGGTTGTCCTGAGTGTTTTGTATTTTGCCTGAAGAAGACCTTAGAAGTTGAAACACGTTGTGTTTTCTCTTGTGATTCGTTTGTCTGTGTTTTCTTTGCGGTTCGCTATCAATTACATTTAAAATTCATTGTATGTAATCATGACTTTAGTATTGTCTCCCATTGATAGGATTGCAGTGAGTCAGACTGTTGCCTTTAATCATGACTTCACTATTATCCTGCTTTGACAGGAGAATTCTGTTAGTTAAACCTGTTGTATATAGTCATATGACTTCATGATTGTCCCCCTTTGGCAGGACTGCTGTAGGTTGGACACATTATATGTGATCATACGACGTCG
>JADBJO010003647.1:60000-65000 GCA_016801955.1 Conus betulinus | reverse complement strand
AGGTACAACCATCTTTTCAGATAGATGTAAAACAATATTCACGGGTAATTTTTGATTTCGAGCAACTTGGAGTAATGAAAACATTGCACTTTGTGCTTGATCATGCCTATGTTTTTTACATTTATGAAATTTACCAGATCTACTAAAACAGATTCCCAGATATTTGAAACTTTCAACTGTTTCAATGACTTCGTTACCAAATTTAAACACGTGTTTATTATTCTTACGTCCATTGAATATCACAACTTTAGTTTTCTGTACATTAACAGTTAGTTTCCATTCAGTACAATACTCTTTAAATGCAGTAAGAGCTTTTTGCAAAGCATTACATGAGGTAGCAAGCAAAACAGTGTCATCAGCATACAAAAGCAAAAATAATCAAAGATAATTGCATAAGCCTGCATCAGGAAGATCTAAATCAATACTTAACGAAGTACAATTGTGATCAGAAAAATATTGTTCGAGGTCATTCAAAAACAAAGAAAAAAGAACCGGAGACAAATTTTCTCTTTGCCGCACACCTCTATAACTACTAAAATAATCAGATTTGTTACCGCTTATGTAAACACACGATTTAATTTGATGATACATGTTTACAATCACCTGGAGAATCTTACCATTCACTCCTTGCTTTACAAGTTTTTGCCATAGTCCTAATCTCCACACAGAATCAAAAGCCTTCCTAAAGTCAACAAGTGTGTGTGTGAGTGTGTGTGTGTGTGTGTGTGTGTGTGTGTGTGTGTGTGTGTGTGTGTGTGTGTGTGTGTGTGTGTGTGTGTGTGTGTGTGCGTGCATGCATGCGTGCATGCGTGGGTGCGGTGCGTGCGCTTACTGACCTGTTTGCGTGCTAGCACGTGCGCACCTATATATGCATGCATGTGAGTGTGTATGAGAGAGAGACACAGTGAGAGAGAGAGAGAGAGAAAGTATGCGTATGTGTATGTGTGTTCGTGTGTGTGTGTGTGTGAACGAGCGTCTGAGTTGCTGATGTTGCGAATGCTTCTGTTGGTGATTTAGTACCAAAATGTGTGTGTGTGTGTGCGTGTGTGTGTGTGTGTGTGTGTGTGTGTGTGTGTGTGTGTGTGTGTTTGCGTGTTTCAGTATGTGAGTTGTTTACTCGGAGAATGCTTCTGTTGATGATGTATTACAAAAAAAATGGGAAATCATATTTTCTTGTTACAGGCAACAGGTTGGAAAGTATTGATTTTGACACACCAGAATAGATTCAGCCATAACAGTTCGCAGATTGTTCTTGTGCATAACTCAAGTTGAAGAAGGGGGGGGGGGGGGGGGGGGGGGGGGGGGGGGAGTTCTCTTGTTGTGAAACTTTTCTTTTCTCTTGTTTTGTCATCTTTCATAGAACAAATACGGGGCATGTGCAGAATGATTAACGTCCATCTTCAGCACCCTAACTTTTGGATGAATACAGTTTCTCATTGGCACAACAAACTTCAGAGGCCTTTAATGTCAGATAATCTTCAGGTCTTAGGCTACAGGTGTTGTATAGGCTTAACGTATAGACTCTGGCAATCATAATGATCTGCTGATTCCACCCCACCCACCCCTTGCATTCCCACCCCCACCATGCCACCTTTGTCAGTTCAGTTTTTGGTTTTTTTTTTCATTTCAAACAATGAAATGCACACGTGGCAGCTCTGAATTGCAGTTTGAATTGGTTCGTTTGACCTGTAGTAGTTGATGTGTATTTTTCTCCAGTCAGAATCTCATGGTTTAGGAGGTAACCGATAAAGCTGTTTGGTTTGAGGGTTGGGGTCTTTGCAGTTGTAAGTTGTTGGTAGGCAGCAACAATGGGGAATTTCTGTGGAGTTGTGAGCAAGGTCTGATAATGTAAAGAGAGAGAGAGAGAGTGAGTGAGAGAGAGAGAGAGAGAGAGGGAGGGAGGGAGGGAGGGATGGAGGGGGAGCACTGAGTCCCAACTTTGATGTTCAAGAAAAGTTTTGCTTTATGTGGCTATGCTGTTTTAGTTTCCAAGGAAAAGGTTGCTCAGTTTGGTTATGCTAGCAGTTGTGCAAGGAAAACGTTGTTAAATGTTGTTCATGTTACGCTAGTTTGTCAATGCAAGACAGATGTTGCCTAATTTGGTTACGCTAGTTTGTCACACAAGGAAGTTGCTTAATTTGGTTATGCTAGTTTGTTACACACGGAAATGTTGCTTTAATTTGGTTGTGCTAGTTTACATATGCAATGAAAATGTTGTTTTATTTTGTACGCTGATTTACATGCAAGGAAGGTATTGTTTGATTTCACTATTTGGTTATTCAAGTGAAATGCTACTTCTTTCTGTAATTCTGTGCGTGAGAAAAGGTGCCACAATACTATGAAACATGGTCATTTCATTCACGTCGTGGTATCTTTGAAATGTCATGAGATCATGGTATTTCTAGTGTAATGTGTGGGTTTTTTTAAAATATCTTTTTGTTTCAACTGTGGTCGTTGTTTTCAATACCATTTCTGTTATTTCTGTAGCTGGCAACTGCTTTTGCTTCTTGAACCAGCCATTGGTTTACCTCAGCCACGGTGCCATGGCCTGACCTTGACCTTACCTTGACCTGCGGCTTGGTGTGCAGGTCACACCCCCCCCAACAGCATGGATGATGAGGATTTCACCGACGGCCATGACAGCATGAGCCAAGTCAGCACCTCAGAACAGTCCGAAAACGAGGACATCCGGGCCTTCGAGAATTATGTGCAGGAGATCAATCGCAAGAAAGAAGCCCAGGCGTCGTCAGACAGCTTTGTCCTCAGTGGATTGCCAAGCGTTCCTGGGGGTGGGAAAGCCAGCCACAAATCTGGGAGAGGCGGCAGTGGCAAAGATGCGGTCTCCTCTTCGACAGTGAAAACCCCACCAGCGGTTCATTTTCCTATCCCACGACCTCCAGGACCCATCACCACCATCCCAGCAGTGCCAGCCTTCAATCTGACCACGGGAGCCTCGGCAGCGAAGCAAAGGGAGGCAGAGGAGGACGATTTTGCTGATTTTAAATCGGCGACGGGCGAGGTAGGGGAGCGCGGAGAGATGAAGAAGGTGGAGTCCTCAGGGGACATGGTGCTGCTGGGAGAAGAGGACAAGTACAGTGCGCTGCGCAGCCTGACGGAGAATCTACCATCGCTGTTTGAGAAGAAAGATGAGGCAGGCCGGCAGCCCCAGGACACGGAGAGCAAGCCGGAGGGGGAGGAAGGTGAGGAGTGGGCCGACTTCTCCAGCGCCGTCAGCTCCTCCTCAGGCCCTGCAGGACCAGGCATCGCAGAGCTGTCTGTGAGTGAAACGTGGAGATTCCCTGGCAGCGGGTTGACAACGTCGCCGGATGTGGGGGGCGGGGACTGCTGAGGAAGGCAGCAATGACGACTGGGCAGATTTCGCCACCGCCAAAACTCGGCGTCTGCCGCTGGTGTGGTGACAGCTCGCAGCGTGGGCACTCTCTGTCCACAGACAGTTCCATGTTCTCTCCTCCACTCCGGCCTCCAACACCTCCTCCTCAGGCATTCCTGCTGGACTAGCAGCATGTGGAAGTAAGGATGCACCAGGTCATTCCAGTCTGCCCGCAGATTTCCATGTTCCCGAGGGTGGCACGGGACTGGCGGATGACACGGCGGATGACTGGGCAGACTTTGCCTCAGCCAAACCTAGCAGTGACACTGCTCAGCCCAACAAATCCCCCTTGGACTGGCAGAAGGGATCCAGAGCTTGCACGTGTCTACCTCAGACAGTTTTGTGGTGATAGGGAGGGAGGGTGCTGACGGTAGCGGGATGTTTTCCGCCACATCATCGTCCGACGTCTTCACGGGTCCGGACCAGGCCGCTGTCCTGACTGTGAAGAAACGAAACCTGGAAACCTCGGAGATCATGGGCGTGTTCAAAATGCGGGACGACCCCGCCACCCTGTCGAGTTACGAGCTGCCCAGGGAGCATCCGGTCACGGTGGAGCAGCCCAAACCGGCGTACAGGCAGCACAACCTGTCGTCGTTCTCACACCGAAACCGTCGATCACGCAGCCACAGCGGAGGCAAGCCCCACGAGATGTCCCCTGATGGGGACGATGATTTCAGCATGGGGCCCCGCCTCTGGATAGTGTCGGGGGACGAGGAGGATGAGCAGGAGTTTTCTCGAGGTTACGACCTGGACGACATTGTGCACCAGCCTGTGCCCACCACGGTGTACAGCCCTTTTGGATTTGGGCATCAAGGATCAGGCTACAGCAGGTCCGCCTTCACTGCCATCACCAAGACAACATCAGGTAGGATCAGTGCTCTGTCTCCCGTTTGTGGCTGATGTGTGCATGTCTGTGATTTTCTGACATGATTACAAATGAATGAGTTTTCCTTCGAAAAATCAAAATGTCATCAGCAGATTGTTAGTTGATACTCTGCATATAAACCGTAAGCAAACCATTTTGGGATATCATTTCGAAAAGTTTGACTTGACTGTAGATCTGAATACAAAGAATAGTCATTTTGATGGTTTAAGTGTAGGAAGCTCACAGTTTTGTGACAATTTAAAGATTGCTGCTTGCCTATGTATTAAGCGTACATAAAAGTTAGTATTAAAACCTTTCCAAATTGTGTTGAAAAGTGTGGTGTTTGAGCATCCAGAGTATCTGTTGTGTGAGCAAGAGATATGTTTGCATGCTAATACTGTTGTGAGCATATGCACTGCAGGCAAACATACACCATATACCAAGGTAAAGTCTGCAGGATTTGCTTTCTTGATGTGTGAACATGTCTCAAAGGGTATAATTCAGATGGTATAGAACTAGAAGATACATTGTAAGTGTATGTATTCATTCTGATTCAGTCACTGTATATAAAAGCGCTGGTGACCTACTCGTTTTTGAGTGAACCAGTCTTTTAGGAAGAAGAAGTGTAACTGATTCTAATGAAAACCAGAAAAGTATATATATAGATATAGATAGATAGATAGAGTTTGAATGACAAATCGAACTGAACGTCAAGTCCATTGGATGGGAACTATAAGTGAGTCG
>JADBJO010003647.1:52500-55000 GCA_016801955.1 Conus betulinus | reverse complement strand
AGGCCTGAAACTAAATGTGCAGTACCAACTATAGTATGTATTTCTCCTACATGGGAATGGCAGTTTGGCTTAGATATGGATTGATTAAACCATCTTTAAATTCAGAGATAAAGGCAGCGTCACTTCCAACTCCCTGACTGATTCAAACAATATCAAAACCGCCCTCAGTAAGAAACTTTCCTGATATTGTCTACCCAGTTTTGCCTTCCTTCTTCATGTTGCTGAAACAGCATTTCATACACTTGCCTACATAATCTTTCCATTGGAAGCTTTATAATCTTTAGTCAGTATATTTACACTTTTAATAGTTGTTCAGATCTTTAGTGGAGAGAGAGGGGGGGGGGGGGGGGGGGGGGTTGGATGTCAAGAGAGGTAGTTGTGGTAATGGATGAGATGAAAAGCAGGGAAAGAGCCTTGATTCAGGGAAAGAGAATGAAAGGGAAAGAGAGATTGAGAGTTAGGGGCAGGATGAGAGAGAGGCAGAGGGTTTAGATGGGGATGGAGAAGAAAAGAGACAGTTCTAAACACTCAAACAAGAGAAGTGTATTATTTATGTTTAAATTGAACTCTAAGCAGAGAGAAAAGAAAATGAGGAAAAAAGAAGATGGAAGCCTTAAAAAAAAAAAAAAAGTATGACAGCAACGCGCACACACACACACACGCGCGCACACACACACACACACACACACACACACACACACACACACACACACACACACACACACACACACACACACTGACACACACACACACACACACACACAAAACACACACACACACACACATGCATTTGCCGGTTAATGCTCGAAATAGCCATGTTCTCAGCTTTGATCAGATTGAAGGTACTGAACACCTGCGGGTTTGTGATATGTATCAGTACAGAAGCTTTGTTTCAGTATTTTGTAGACTGAAACTCGACGCATTCAGAACGAAATATAGTGCAGGAACAAAAAATGCATATGTGGTAAGGCAAACGTGTCGAGAGCCCACGTTTTATTTGATTGTATGACTCTTAAGTTAAGGCATACTTACCATGTTTATTGGGCATGACAGTGACTGGTGTTTTTTTTTATATTGATTTTGCTTTTGAAGTTATCTTTTGTTTAATATGTAATCCTGTTAGATATTATTATAACGTTATAAGTAGTAATTATTCCATATTTTGCATGCACTTTCACACACCTATGCTTCATACACATACTCTCTCTCTCTCTCTCTGAGTCTCTCTCTCTCTCTCTCTCTCTCTCTCTCTCTCTCTCTCTCTCATCTAATATCACACAGTTTTGTGAAAAGACATAAAAAATGAAAGCATTACTACTAGTACTACACACATGCATGCACACACACACACAACAACAATGTGCGCGCACCCATAGACAGACAGACAGACAGATACACACACACACACACACACACACACACACACACACACACACACACACACACACACACACACACACACACACACACACACACACACACACAGAACAGGAAACATGGGAGAGAGGAGGGGTGAGACATTAAAAGGATGCAGATGAGGAAAGGGCCTGTGGAGGGATCAGGGGCTGGTAGGTAGTGACACAGATGGTGGGAGATAGGCACACAGGTAAAGACAGAGAGAGAGAGAGAGAGAGAGAGAGAGAGAGAGAGAGAGAGAGGAGGAGAGAGATGGAGGAAGGAGGAGTGAAGAAGACAGACAAGAGAGGAAGGAAAGGGGGAATGGAACAGATGAGAGAGAGATGTAAAGATCAGAGATTGATGGGAGAGAGAGAGAGAGAGAGAGAGAGAGAGAGAGGTTTGAAAAGGGAAGAAAGAGAGAAAGAAAAGGGAGAAAGGGAAGAGGAGGGATATGGAAGAGGAGGAGGGACAGAGAGAGAGAGAGAGATGTTCAAGGATGGTGTGAGTGGAAAGGAGAGCCTGCCAGAGGTGTTTATGTCACACATGGTCATGAGTGCGGGGACCTGGGGAAGAAAGGAAGGAAGGAAGACAAGGAAATGTTGTCAAGTGGTGTGTGTGTGTGTGTGTGACTGTGTCTGCATGATTATATGTGTGTGAGCGTGGTAGGGGCTGGTTAGGTTAATGGGGGAGCGAGTTGAAGTGGGTGGAGACTAGTGAAAAAGAACTGATAGTTGTGCGCATCTGCACGCGCCTGCCGCCACTTGCACTCACTCTCATGCACGCTTGCCTACACAGTGTGCACCCTGACTGAACATTCATGCATGGATATGTTCCGCATGTGGCACAATCAATCTCATTCAAAAAAAAAAAAAAAAAAAAAAAAAAGTGTAGATGAGGTCACACGTGTCAATGCAACCATGTGGTTATGTATGACCTGCAGCACGCTGGCGCTAGGCCTGTGTCAGACTCAGACGCTGTGTAAGTTGTGTTATCAGTGTCCGCGGGCTGACATATAAAGCGACAGGCAGTGAGTGAACGTACTGCACAGCATATACACCAGTGCCATGGATGGGCCAAGGGTTGCCAGCTGCGGCCGGGACAG
>JADBJO010003647.1:40000-47500 GCA_016801955.1 Conus betulinus | reverse complement strand
CTTAGGGTCACCCACTGTAGGAGACACTGCATTGCTGCTTTGTTACCAGTGCTGCCAGGTTTTTTTTTGTTTTTGTTTTTTCTTATCTGTTATTGGACACTATTTCAATTGTGTAATATGAGTCAGCCAGTGACTACTATGTCACTCATGTAGTAATGAGACAGTCGGCCAGTGAATACTACCTCAGTTGTGTAGTATTTGGGCAGTCATTTGAAAAAAGAACAAAAAAAGAGAGACATTCCTGTGCTTTGTATATTAACTGTTCTACACGGTAACAGTTTATCCAGAGTGCATTCCATTGATTGGATTTTCTAAACTTTATTTTTACTTGGCCAACTTTGACCGATATTGGTGCACTCTGTTTTTTTTTTTTTTGTCTGTGAGGATGTGAACCCTAGGCACCCTCTGAACCCCAGCGTAGACACAGTGAGCATTGTGACTCAGATGCCATTCACATCTCTGAAACTGGTTGGAAGATCCTCTCATGGGATTTTGAACCTATAGACCTGGAAGGGTCATCAGTTGTAGATATGGACTCCAGAAACAACCCTGTGGAAATTGGACAGAAGATCTGAGGGTAGTTCAAGTTTAAGGAATCTTTATGCAAAACCCTTTTTAGTTAACCTCCCTGTGAAAGTTTCTTTCCATCAAAAGATAAAACCTCATTTGAAATGTGCCAAGTTGTGTGTGTGTGCATGTGTGCGTGTGTGCGTGCGTGCGTGCGTGCGTGTGTGTGTGTGCATTTTCTTTTGTAGAACATTTAGGGCATTTCCTAATTTGAATCCACATTGCATTTAATGGAATGAAAACATAACAGAAAAGATGTATGAAGGCAGGTAAGTGTGGAAAGTAAGGGGGCATCTGTATTCCAGTTTTTGTGGAAGACCTTTCCATCAGATTTTCAGTAATTGTGCAGGCACACAGACATGCAGACAGAACTGTCGACAGTAACCCGCCCTTCATTCCACGCCTCATGTGCGGGGCACATGCAGAGGAAGAGGGAGAGGCAAGGGGGACAAAGAGAGAGAAAGACAGACAGGCAAGACAGACAAAGACATGAAGTGGACATTTTGTGTCATGTTCCCTGTTTCAGCGGTGAACTCACCCAGCATTGAACAGAGCCTGAAGCAGATCGACTTGGCTTGGAACAACCTGACCGCCTTTCTTGTCGGAGCTTCTCTCCTGGTGAGTGTACTGCGCTTCAGGTATCCTCTGTGTTTGTAGAAGTTGTGTCGTCTGTTTATCAAATGCTACTTTGTTCTCAGAAAAGTGGACTGCTCTTCAAGTATCCTGTTTGTTAGCCGGGGTTGTGTCGTCTGTTTATCAAACGCTTCTTTGTTCTCGGAAAAGTCGACTGTGCTTCAAGATCTTATTCGTTAGCTGGGGTTGTGTTGTCTGTTTATCAGACGCTTCTTTGTTCTCAGAAAAGTGGAGTGTGCTTCAAGAATCCTGTTTGTTTGCTTGGGTGATGTCGTCGTGTGTTTATCGAATGTTTCTGTTTTGTTCACAAAGAAGTGTGCTGTTCTGACAGCATCATTTCAACTCATTCGCATTGTATCGTGAAAATAAGAAAGATGAATGATCTGTCTCGTTTGAACTGTGCGGTACAGGTATTTCTAAGTTCCTGGCATCTTTTTTAACATGTTGTAAGCAGGCCAGCTAGGGCTGATCCAGAAAGCTTGTTTTCGGTGGGGCTATTTTTAAAAAAAAAGGTTTATAACAAATGCTTTTAACCTGTCATGAAATATAGCCTTGGTTCCATTAACATCCACCAAATGGTGATGAAACGTATCCAGTGTGAAGCTATGAAGTTGTTGACAATGAGATGTAACTATGTGTCCCGAAACTGGGTCTGTGCATGGAACAGCTCAGATGCTTCTAAAAGTTCGGACATGGAGACAATCCAATCACAAATTGTGCCAGTTTGGAGACTGTGGAGACTAACGTGTGTCATATGGGACTGGTTGGTGTTGAACTGATAGTTTGGGGGGTGAAAAAAAAAGAAAGGGAGGAAAAAAAACCTACTTGAAAGGTAACTAGTGATGTTGCTATCCAACTGAAACCCAGAATGCAAAGCGCATGAGAATTTTTTTTTTTTTAATGTCTTTCTTTTTTCTAAAAGTTGTTGCTGATGTTTGAACAAAAAAAAGAGTTTGTGTTTAGAACTATAAATAAATCTGACATGTGTTTAGAACTATAAATAAAAAGACGTGTTCAGTTGAAAATTTTGTGGGGTCACTTGTGTGCAATTTTTTTTTTTTTTTTTTTTTTTTTTTTTTTGTACACAATGTTACATTTGTTGACACTCAGCAGTGGGTAATTGCAAATCAAAATATCCGTCATTCCCTCGAAGGTTTGAACAGGAGACAGGCAGTGCTTGTCGTTCTGCATTGCCCAATGAAATGCCATGATGAACTGTCCAATGGCAGGAACATCACTGTTGATCTGTACGTCACACTACCTACAGGCAGGATTTTAAGGAAAAACAATCGCCCAAAATCACACTGAACAGCTACAAAGTGACTCAGCAGTAGTGCAGTGTCTCCTTCGGTTGGTTACATCATGACAGCCTGACATTAACTGCTCTCTGTGGATTGCTGGTGTTGGGTCTCCGGCAGGACAAGCCGTGGTGTGGCTGTGGAAGAAGGAGGCAAAACGAGTGGTGTGGGGGTAATGCCACCGACATGAAGATGAGACAGAAAGAATAAGGAATCAAACAAAATACAAACATAAAACCAAAAACACTCATCTCCCCTGGCATACACGCAAAATACAGGATTGAGTATGGGTCGTTTTCTCTGGTATTTCTCCTTTTTTAAAAAAATTTTATTTAAAATTAATGTTTACCTTTGCCCCACCAGCCTGACGAGTCGACCTTCACCTTCAAGCAAGCGGTGCTGAAGTCCGACAGTCCCAGTGCCCAGCAGAAGGCCTGTGGCGTCTGCCTCCTGGACGTCGATTACTGCCTCCAGTCCTCCAGCGCCCCCTACAGCAACAACAACAACCCCCTCACCATCACCACCAACAGCAGCAGCAGCAGCAGCAGCAGCAGTGAGGAGGCACCCAAGTTGTCCTACGGGGGGCGGCAGTACCACGCACCCTGCGCCAACTTCTGGGTGAACTGCGTGGATTCCATGCTGCCCGCGCTCAAGCTGCCAGAGCTCTTGTGAGGTCAGGGAAGGGGGAGGGGGGGGGGGGAGGGGGGCCTGAGGTGTTGAGGAGGGGGAGAGGTTAATGTGTCGGTTAACGTGATTTGGGGGATATAATGATCGAGGCGAAAGGAGGATGAGAAGGTGTGTGTGTGTGTGTGTGTTTTTTTTTTTTTTTTTTGTTTTTTTTTTTTGACACGCTGTAATGTGATATAGGTGAGCAGAAATGGTCGCTGGGAAAGTGTGCTGATTCCGATGATTCATCAGGCTTGTGGGTAGGAAGGTGGAATGTTGGAGAATGTGTGTGTTGTTGTTGTTGTGATGCTTTTAGGCTTCATCAAGGACATTGGTGGATTTAAAAAAAATTTTTTTTTAACAGGAGTGGGGCAGAATCATGAGAAGAGGAAGTGGATGTGAGAGTGGCATGACAGAGGCCTGATGGGAGGAGTTGGTTTGATACATGAAATTGGGTGGTGGATTGGTCGGTTTCTTGGTTGTTTTCTCTTGGAGCATAATTGTGATGATGTACATACTGCAAACAATTGAGGGGGCAGTTTCTGGATGGCATTAGCAAGACTGTTTAACTTCGTTTGTGTGGGTGTGTTTTGGTAGACGGTTTTGTTGACAGATTAGTTGATTTATGTGCGTAGTTTTATTGTCATCTTTTATTGGTTCTCTGTCTCGCTCTTTCTTTCTCTCTCTCTCTGTTTTCTGTCTCTCTCTATATATGTATCTCTCTCTCTTTTTTTCTCTCGCTGTTTCTTTCTCTCTCTCTGTCTCTCTCTATCTCTCTCTCTGTCTTTCTCTCTGTCTGTCTGTCTGTCTCTGTTTCTCTGTCTCTCTGTGTCTCTCTCTCTGTCCCCTCTCTCTCTCTTCTTCTTTCTCTCTCTCACCCCCCCTCTCCCCAGACCCCCTCTCCATAAGTGTGTCTGTCTCTGTGGTTTCAAGGTCTGATTTGTTGTCGGTCTTTCTTCATTTGTGGGAGAAATAAAAGGGGGCCAACATATGTGTCGCATGTGGTGTGTGTGTGTGTGTGTGTGTGTGTTGTGTGTGTGTGTGTGTGTGTGTGTGTGTGTGTGTGTGTGTGTGTGTGTGTGTGCGTGTGACTTTTTTTTCCTCTGCCCCTCTTAATTTTTTCTGGGGCCGCCATGTCTGTTCATGGATTTTGTATCATGCATCTACTTTATTTGATTTTGCTTAGGGTTTACAACAAATGTAATTTATATGTGATCTGCTCCTGTCCCATCCCCACACCAACACAGCTTTTTTGTGTTTTTTATGACATCCTGTGTATATAGTTTATGAGCTGTTGTAACTAACTGCTACCCCTCACCCGCCATCAGTGTCCCACAGAAGGTTTCTGACCTCTGCAGAGCAGCTTTTACCCTACCCCAGCTATCAGTATCGATGTCCTGCATATTGGTTCTGAGCTCTGTCGGACAGTACCTACCCCTACCCTAGCTATCAATGTTCCACATGTTGTGCTTGAGCGCTATGGAGCAACGTCTGCCTACGATGAATATCCTACACATAGTTTTAGACGGCTTCAGGGCTTGTCTTGGCCTATGCTCACGACCAGTTGACTTGCTGAAGGACTGTAAAAATCAGGGCGTAATTGAAATAGATTTCTCTACAATTTTCCTTTTTTTTTCTGCCTGGTAACATGTTTTAAACCAAAGAGTAGAAATTTAGTGTTTTTTAACATGAACAGTGCACCAAAAGCTGGTAATACAGTTGTAGCATGGAATAAGTCAGAGTTTGTAATGTGGGCTGGACTGAAGGGATTAATTATTTGCACATAGCAGTTCATCGGGATTAAAACTCTGTCGATGTGTAGGGACTTTGATCACTGTGTTTTGTTTAACCTTTACTGCAATCCTCCTATCCTGCTGTCATCAATCCCATCCTTTCCCGTTTTTAACTTTTTTTTATTTTTATGTATTTATTTGTTTACAGCTCTATTATTTTCATTTGCAGCTCTTTTATCTATTTGATTAAAGGGCAACTTCAAAAGACCAAAAAGAAAAAGAAAATTAAAATTAACTTGTATTTCGTTCAAGGTGTCTCTTTTTTTTTTTTCTCTTATTCATCTGGTTCAAAATCATGCAGGCTACAAAAAGAAAAGAAAAAAAAAAGATCAGTGCATATGTTCTCTTGATTAATGATTGCCAGGAGAATCTTTGTTTAGACGATTGATATCTCTCTAATTTCTTTTGTCGAGGCCTTTGATGTCTCTCACTTTTAGATGCAGATGGTATATCTTTGCTTCAGAAGTCTCACACATAGGATTCATTTGCGAGCAAGAGTTTTCTCCTCCTTTAGGATGAAATCTTCTTCATGTAGAAGCCCCAGTGGTCATTCTGAGACCTGCACAAGTGTGGAAAGAACATTAATGAAGGGGGAGGGGGAAGAGAAAAGGGGAGTGGGAGACTTACACATGATGTCATCAGTACGCTCAGTCCATTGCAGTTGCAGATAAATTTGAAATTTGCTGCCATGAGTTTTGAACAAAGTACCAGCATACTACATGACATTGCTCCGTAGACTTCCCCTTTTTGTACAGTGGAGTCGCCAAAGTTCACGCTTGCATTAGGTCAAGTTCAAAAGGTCAGAAGAAAATTCGTATCAGTATATTCCAATGGACTTGGACTTCCCTAGCTTCTCAGAAATTACAGAACAGTCACAGCATAAATGTAAGTCATCTTGCATATAGGTGCACATTTTTTTTTAGAATAGATGCTGGCATCAAAAAGAAAGAGACCATCTAGTTGGAAGAGAAGGTGGAGGAAACACATGTGTTGGAGAGGAAAGACAAAGAAAAGGACTAAACAAACTGTTGAGTTATGTGTGTAATTTGATCTCTGAAAGCAGCAAAGCTGGTTCTGCTTTTTGTTTATTGTGAGTGATGCTCAGATTTTTTTTGTCTTTTTTTTCAGAATTCTTTTAAAAGTTGTTTTTTAAAAGTTCTTTTCAAGAATAATTTTCATTGCTGAAAAAGCCAAAAACATTTCAGCTCCAGTAGACTCATCCCCCACACTTCCACCAGGAACAACCTCATTAAGATCCCTGCAGCAACCGGACCCATACCTTTACTTTTCTCCTTTTATATCAGTTTTAAGTCCCATGACTGAGTCAGGTCATAACCTATGCTGCAGTTGTGGTCTGCCTTTGCTGCAGTTGCCCCCAGACACAGTGAAGTCAGTTTGACTGATGGGAGCATTTGTCTATGATCATAGATCCAGAAGGGAGAGAATAATTACCATACTTCACTATTCCAGTATTCGCCTTTGTCGGAATAGTGTTTGCTTATGCGGGCCACTATCCACTTTCAGGTCACCGCATACAGTGAGAGAATTGTTGAATTGGCTGTGCTACGCTCTTGGTTATGTCATTTGCAGCTTGTTGTTGCCTACATAAAGCTTCTGCCTGCGCATGAACTATGGTGTGTCTGCTTCACGTTTGATGGTGTGACACTATCAGCAGTGAAGTGTGGTGAACAGACAGCCAGCCTGGCAATGGGGGGCTCACAGAGAGCCAATCAGATCCACAGGAAGTCACGAAGGACTTCAGTATGCACATGGGAACCCTGGATTCACAGAAGGGTGAAAGTACTTTTTCCATCAACAGGAAGTGGTGAATGACTTCAGTATGGGCGGAGAACACTTAATGTCAACTCACAGTAGAAAAAAATACTTTTCCATCAACAGGAAGTGGTGAATGACTTCAGTATGGGCAGGGAACATTTAACGTTAACTCACAGAAGAAAAAATATTTTTCCATCAACAGGAAGTGGTGAATGACTTCAGTATAGGCAGGGGAACTCTTAACGTTAACTCACAGAAGAAAAAAATACTTTTCCATTGACAGGAAGTGATGAATGACTTCGGTATAGGCAGGGGAACTCTTAACGTTAACTCACAGAAGAAAAAATACTTTTCCATCAACAGGAAGTGGTGAATGACTTAAGTATGGGCAGGGGAACTCTAACTCACAGAAGATAAAATACTTTTTTTTATCAACAGGAAGTGATGAGTGACTTCAGTATGCGAAAGGGTACTCAACGGAAGATGAAAAGTACTTTTCTTTTCATGATCTGGGTTGTTTGTGTAAGTGTGGTTGAAGATTGAAGATCCCTTCAAAGAGCAAGATTTTCTCTGCAGAATGGTGTCTGAATGATAATCAGACTTCTATGACTTTATTCTTTTGACGCGCCACCTACATATTTGTGATAAAATGGAGAAAAAAAAAAGTCAAATAAATTTTTGTTCAAACTGTCAAGTTAATTCTCAGCTCAGATTTGTGTATACCTTGGCCTGTCTCAGTGTCTGGCCTAAACCGCAAATCTCCTGTG
>JADBJO010003647.1:30000-35000 GCA_016801955.1 Conus betulinus | reverse complement strand
GTGTGTATGTGTGTGTGTACATTTACATGTATTCATGTGCATATGATTTTCAGACAGAAATGTGTTTAACTTGAGGACTCAAAGAATGGAGAGTGAGTGGAGTGTGAAGAGGGGGGGGGGGGGGGGGGGGATGGTTCTGGAACAGAATGGAGGAAGGTGGAGGGGTCAGAATAACACTATGTATATATTCAAAGGGTTCCAGGGAGCACATTTTATTCCTTTTTTAAAAACTTACATTCCAATCAGCAGGCACTGAAGTACAAGTACAACCTTTTCCATTATCCTTGTGTCGGTATTGATTTGTGATTTGTGTTTGTGGGTGGGTGGGATATGTTCTTGTACTTGTTCATGACTGGCACTTTCTCATCAAAAATGCAGTTACGTAACCAGTGCTGTCAGAGAATTATGTTCTTATATATTTTTTTTTTGAAACGATAATGGTAACATTTTGTGGTGATCAAAATGGTTGAAGAAGTATGTTTGCGTTATGTTTTTGTGATCAGCATCTTTCCATTAAGAGTGATATATATGCGTATAACTGATTCTGGTTTGGAAACAAATGGCCCAGAATCGCTCCATATGTGCATGCAGTTTCCCTTTTTTTTGTGAATTTGTGCTTTGGTGGATTAACTGACCTGATTTAGTTACCAACAGACTTTGAGGGAATTTTTCTTTCTTCCCGTCGTTGGCCAGAACGCTGCGGCTTACCATCGCTGAGATTGTTGCGTATGCGACCCTTTACAATCTAAACATTGAAGTTTCCACAGTCTGATTCGGGGATGATGTTTAAGCACAACACCAATGTGTTGTTCCAGAGTCCTGCTGCTCATCCCACCAGTACACACAATGGTGTAGTCTTCTCTGACAGGTGCAGTGAGGTTTCTAACGTGCGTGCCAAATTTTTCATGCATGCGCTCAGGCACAGGATCGATGTTGAAAGTCTTTTCCGAAGAATTGTAGGGCATTGGAGTCTACATGGGTGTTGACTCAATGAGAAGACCTAACAGGGCTCTTTGGAGCGAGAATGGAACACCAGACCCTGGAACAAGAGTGTGATGGCTTAACCGCTGATCAGCCAGGCTCCGTCATATGTACCTGTCAGCTTGGTATGTCTCCAGTCCCATGGCTGACTGGCTTACTGGTTTCATGGCTTACAATGTTCAGGTTGAAACTATATGAAATCATCATGTTTTTGGTGCGTATGAGCATTCAGTGATAAATGATTGATTATTCAGTGGCTAGACCTTGATTATTGAAAACGGAAATGTTCTAGGTTTTGATTTCATTGTCCTGAATATAAGAACTATTTTTTCTGGTTTTTGTTTTTGTTTTTGATTGTTATTATAGAGGTTTTCTTGATAGCTTTTAATGTTAATTTGTATAGGTTGTATCTATGCATGGGAAAGAAGAAAAAAAAGTAATAGTAGATTGCATGAAGTAGATTGTGATTTTCAGTGTTCTCCACATTCTTTGCGGGTTTCTATAAAATTAGTCAGAATCCTCCATGACGAACACAGCAAAATTACCGATACATTTGACGAATTTGAAAGTCAAACAATGAATGACGATTCTCCACAGACACATTTAAAGATAGTGGAACATCAGGGATACGACTACAAAGCAGAATCACATAAATGGGCCTTTTTTTTTTTAACACGCCCCCACTCTCCACCCCCACATGCACACCAAGGACGCTTCCAGCTTTCCATTAACACATCGGTGGTGACCAGATACGATCATGAAGGGGCTGCAGTTCATGGTCAGTGCAACCCCTTCACTATTGTCGCCAAGCTCTGTTTTGGGTGACCAGCTTTGACCGATCTGGAAGCAGTATATTTGATTTTCTGCGAGGCAGATCATCCATCATGAAAGTTTCACATTGTGGAAATGATCTTAACATCGAAGAAAGTCATGAAAATGTGAATAAAGCTGGGCCCAGTTTGGTGATGTTTTTTTAAGGACAGAGCGAACGATTCATGCTGGAAAGGCGACTTCATTTGACAAGTCAGCGTGTCAGCTGCGAGGATTGTGCTTGTGGTACAACAATGATTTTAAGTAAAGATAGGGACAGCTGCTTTACTGCTCTGTGCAAAAACAAAAAAATCATAGGGACAGTGCAAAAAAATAATATGTAATGAAGTAAAGTTTTCTGCCAGTTTTCATACAATAATGTCCAATAACTCACTGATCAGGACATGAAATTACCATAGAGGAGTGTGATAACGCAAATCACGATATATTTTGTGCTCAAATAAGCACAAAGCACAGTGTTTCGTGTCTGACATACTTTGTGAGAAATGAGTTTCAAAGCAGTTTCAGGCAAAAACTTATTTCATGACATGCTTTAGTCTTGCAAAATACAACTCTCGCATTTTGCATCATGAGCCAACAAACGGCACCTTTGCTGGTAGATTATGTGACTATGTCTTGCTCTAAAATCAAACAGCAACTGAAAACTGGATGCGCCTCCTCAAGCTTCTGAAGAAAGAACTTTGTTTTGGGTAGATTCATGTTATTGCCGCTTAATCCCAGGGGTGCAGGACTGAAGATTGAACAAAACAAGCACCAGAAAGATGAAAAGTGGATCTCACTGTGAATTCTGCGTGCATTTGAGCAGCCCCCTTCAGTGCTATGGTTCGGACATGCAGTATTTTGCTGTGGGTATTCCATCATGTGACCTATGCCTGAAAACAAACAAGTGTTGAAATACTCGTGGCCCTAAATTGTCTGGACCTCTATGAAACAACTATTTTATCTGGAAATGTTGTATAACATAAACCTTACTGTCTTTGGTTATAAGTACTACAGCGAAGAGTAGCACTACAAGTAAATGTTACTGCTATCAATAGATTTACAATTAAATATCTTTGTTATCAATGTTTGGGCTGATATTTCACTCAACTAGCTCTGTTCCATTTTAGTATTAGACGTTGCTATCATGTGTGTATGTGTTACTTCTTGTCTGTACCATTCGGTGTTACTTTGTAAAGAAAAGAAGGGGATAATAGTTGCAATATCATATCAACTTTTCGGATCGTTTATGTGTGTGTATGAGTGCGAGTCATGAGTTCACTGTGGAATTCTTGTTATTTATTTGACAAGTAAAGTGTAATAAAGATTACTGGTATTCTGATCTAAACAGTGTTGTTATGTTGTATTTTTGCTTTTTCCTTATGTCAGAGAAAAAAAAAAAAAAAGACAAGAGGCTACCAGATGGAAATATGGCAGGTGGGTAGAGATGGAAAAAGTCAACTCAAAGATGGCTATGGAAACTAGCAAAAGCAAAGCCAGAAATCACATCAACACAAATCAGGTGGCAGAGGAATGCTTATTTAATGTACAGTACCAATTCTCATGCTGGCTACAAACTGGAGAGTATTGTTTTGTGAAGTTTTACGTGTGTAATTAGTAAAGTCTGAAGAAGATGTATTTGTCTGGCATGTACTGTGTATTGAGTAAGTGTTACCTCACACTGTTTTTGTGTGTTTATTTACATTTTTGCTTTCTTTTTATCTCCAGTCACTTTCACTTTTGAACTTTTTTGAAGAAATGAATAGACACTGACAAACTTTGACTCAGAAAATCACAACTTTATTCATTATCAGTAACTTATTTCATTTAAAAAATGAAATACTGTTTTGGATTTTTTTTTCCATTTTTTTTTTTCTTGCCAATCAATTTAAGACATACTAGTCTACAATTAAATGCAAGAACACATGTGTACTTGCTGAAACTGTACGCACATGCGCACTGTCATAAGCAAATTCTGAGACACATATGTATACACACATGCTCTCTCTCTCTCTCTCTTTCGTGATACATTGAAATCAAAATCTGTTGAAATCATAGATTGGAAGAAATGCTTTCTAATTCACTGCATATCATTAGAACTGCGCTGCTCATATTTCTTTTTTTTTTTTTAAATTGAGATAGTTTGCACTAATTAGTTATGTATTAAATTCAAGTGAAGTTCAGCACTTCAGCATCACAACAAGGAGGTGGAGAGAGAGAGTGAGTTGTCCAATACAGGCCATAGACAATGTTCACAAACTAGCGGAACATATCGGTATCATTAGAGAGAAAAGAGAGAGAGTTGTCATTTCTAGATGCTAGACAATGTTCACTGAGTAATGGAGCATATCAGCACTATGATGAAAGGTGAGCATCATTGTCAGCTGAAAATAATTCATGGATCGTGGATAAAAATCCACAGAGTATTGGAACATGTCAAAACAAAGGGTGAATTGTTAACAACTTAGTCATCACCTGTTCATGTCCACACACACACACACACACACACAGTGACACACACACACACACACACACACACACACACACACACACACACACAGATATGTATCAGAGACAAATTTTAATCATAAAAGCCCACTCGAGCACATACGGCTTTTTCAGGGCTGCCGAACACACACAGGAAAGAAACATCACACCATAAACTGTTCAGACCATCAAAAAAACAAACAAACAAACAAACAACAACAGCAAACAGACAAACCAATTGAAAAAGAAGTAATTAAAGCAGGTAATGGCCTGACAGCTTAACTGTTGACATTTCAAGGCCTGAAGAATTCGGCTTTAATGAAAACGCCAACCACTTCCTTTAACTTATCACTCCCAGATCCAGATCAACAAAAACGTAAAAAACTAAAATGAAAGAAAAACATTTTTAATTCACACACACACACGCACACACACACACACACACACACACACACACACACACACACACACACACACGCACAAACACATATGTGCACACGCATACACACACACACACATATTTGCGCGCGCACACACACACACACACACACACTCACTCACTCAGAGAGATAGACAACACACACACACACACACACACACACACACACACACACACACACTGATTACACACACACACACACACAGAGGAAATACACACACACACACACACACACACAGGCAATACACACACACACACACAGGCAATACACACACACACACAC
>JADBJO010003647.1:0-25000 GCA_016801955.1 Conus betulinus | reverse complement strand
GATTTAGCACATGTCTGTGTGTCTGAGAGAGAGAGAGAGAGAGAGAGAGAGAGAGAGAGAGAGAGAGAGAGAGAGAGGACACAGAGAGAGAGAGAGAGAGAGAGAGAGAGAGAGAGAGGACACATTCTCGATCCCAATGTTTTTGGCTCAGGCTACAACGAATGAGTGCGACCGATGTCATAGTTATCCAGGTTAGACCGTTCAAAACGACCGTCTAAAAGAGCCACCGTGTCTTTTAAATGCTGGCTATACCGCTGGCGGCATATCCGCGACAGGCTCTTTCAAGGGACACACTGAAGAGCCACCATGTCTTTTGTGTGCTGGTTCTGCAGCTGGAATCGTATCTGTGCTAGACCCTTTCAAGAAACGCATTGAAGAGCCAGCATGTCTTTTATCTGCTGACTGGTCAACTGACCTCACATCCGCGCTAGACTCTTTCCAGGGACCTAGTGAAGAGTCTCTACACCCTTTCTATGCTGGTTCTGCGGTTGGAAATCATATCCGTGCCAGACTCTCTTTCCAAAGACGCACTAAAGAGCCACGATGTTCTTTATTCGTTGACTCCAGGGTTGCCGTTAAATCCGCGCGGGACTCTTTCCAAAGACGCATCGTAGAGCCACGATGTCGTTTATTCGCTGGTTCGGGGGTTGACGTCATACCCGCACGGTACTCTTTCAAAGGACACGCTAAAGAGCCACGATGTCCTTCATATGCTGGGCTCAGGGATTGACGTCATATCTGCGTTAGGCTCTTTCAGAAGACACACTAAAGAGCCATTTTGTCCTTTCCATGCTGACTCCGGGGTTGACGTCATATCCGCGTTAGGTCCTTTCAAAGGGACACACTATAGAGTCACTTTGTCCTTTATATGCTTGCTTGAGGGTTGACGTCATATCCGCGTTGGGCTCTTTCAAAGGACACACTACAGAGCCACGATGTCCTTTATATGCTGGCTCGAGGGTTGACGTCATATCCGCGTTGGGCTCTTTCAAAGGACACACTACAGAGCCACGATGTCCTTCATATGCTGGCTCGAGGATTGACGTCATGTCCGCGTTGGGCTCTTTCAAAGGATACACTACAGAGCCACGATGTCCTTTATATGCTGGCTCGAGGATTGATGTCATATCCGCGTTAGGCTCTTTCAAAGGACACACTACAGAGCCACGATGTCCTTTATATGCTGGCTCGAGGATTGATGTCATATCCGCGTTAGGCTCTTTCAAAGGACACACCAAAGAGCCACAATGTCCTTTATATGCTGGCTCGAGGGTTGACGTCATATCCGCGTTGGGCTCTTTCAAAGGACACACTACAGAGCCACGATGTCCTTCATATGCTGGCTCGAGGATTGACGTCATGTCCGCGTTGGGCTCTTTCAAAGGACACACTACAGAGCCACGATGTCCTTTATATGCTGGCTCTGCAACTGCACCTTCATCTCTATGACGGTGTACAGGGACAAGGCCAAGGTCAGGGCCGCCGACAGGATGTACACTTTGGTCTCCACGCACAGGAAGTAGCTGTAGCCGAACGCCATGGCGCATCCGGTGGCGTGTGGAACATCCGGTAGGAAGCGAAGGCGGCTTCCTGTTTGTGGCTGAAGAGAACGCCGAACAGTGCTGCAACATAGACAAGCCGTGGGTACATGGTTGCAGACCATGTTGTCTGGGACTGGAAACTGATGAAAGGAAACAGCTCTCTCTCTCTCTCTCTCTCTCTCTCTCTCTCCTCTCTCTCTCTCTCTCTCTCTCTGTGTGTGCGTCTCGTGTGCGTCTGTGTGTGTGTGTGTGTGTGTGTGTGTGTGTGTGTGTGTGTGTGTGTGTGTGTGTTCCTTTCTCACCCTAGAGGTGTTTGTTGATTCTCTCTTTTTCACAGTTAAAGTCTCTGTCTTTTGTCTGTCTGTCTATCTGTATATATATATATACCCCCCCTTTTTTCTTTTTTCTTTTTTTTTCTTAAATAAATACTTCTCAAGCTAGTACTATAATGACGGCGGAATTATTACCCTGCGCTTGTCCCCCCGCCCCCAATCCCCCGCTAAACTGTTCAACATATTATTGTTTGGTCAATCAGTGGGACAATGGGAAATTGCATTTTTTTTTTTTTTTTTTTTTTTAGGAGATCCTAGTAAAGGCTGTCATGTACAATTCTTACCCGCTGTCAGCACTTACATGACTGACAATGCTTGAGTCATTAAAGAGTAAGGCTGACCGCTTTGACTGTTGACATTTCTAGATCTCCCCCCTGCCCCTAAAATGCATCATGATGCATAGGCTTAAATATCATCCTCTACATTTATACCGTTAATATATAACCACACTTTGTGTGTGTGTGTGTGTGTGTGTGTGTGTGTGTGTGTGTGTGTGTGTGTGTGTGTGTGTGTTTTGTTTGTTTGTTTGTTTTTTTCCTTCTGTACCCTTCGCTGGCTGCTTTTGGGGGGTGATGTTGGATTCCGTTTTTGAACCCCTTGGTGGTGAGAATATCACAGAATTATAGACTGTGGAATATCTCTGTTTGATACCAAGGGAGCGCAAGCTGGACGAGTTGCGTCTTTCTGGCAAATCCAATTCAACAACCTGAAAGACCTTTTGGAAGGCGATATGACTGGTCTCGTCTTGAAGAGAAGCGAGATGAATGGCCCCGTCTTAGAGAGAGGGGAAGCGTTATGAATAGTCCCGTCTGGAAAATTTGGGGAGGCGATAGGAATGGTCCCGTCTGGAAAATGGGAGGGAATGGATCCGTCTGGAAATTGAGGAGGCGATATGAATGGTCCCCTTCTTGAAAACTGGTTCCGATGGTGCTCGATAAGTTGCTAGGGAAAGATATATGTTTACAAAACAAAATTTCTCATTTTCTTTGTCCTTCTTCCGTCTGTTGGCCACCTCCTTTTTGTGTGTTTGTAGATTATTGCGAACAATGACTGACAAATCGACAGTCTGCACACGTGTTTTCCCCCACTATCAAAATATTCAATATACACTGTACATGGTTCATTACTCTACCAAGTCTCTGCCAAGTTATTTCTGTAAGGAGAGATAAATTGTTAGCCTGCACGTTACTTCATGTCTGCAGAATTATTAAACATATGTGTATGTGAGCATGTGTATGTATTTTTTGTTTCTTCCCCCCAACAGGTGCTAGTCTAAGATCTTTTCACACACACACACACACACACACACACACACACACACACACACACACACACACACACACAGAGTACACTCTGTCATTATAGTAATATAGATATATATGCATATGCTCACACAAGCTGAGGACTATTAAAAAAAAAAAAAAAAAACACCTCTAAGTCTAAATAAGCCAGTCTTTTTTTTTTCACTCAGTATTTTTTTTTCCGTTTCAAAATCAAGTTATCTTCAATACAAGCTGACTGCACGTCTATACGTACTAAAATTTGTTATCTTTTGCCCATAAATGTGCATCGCTATTTAACCCCCCCCCCCCCCCCCCCCCCCCACCCCACCCCCCCCCCCCCCCCACACACTCCCACACTATGTAAACAGTTACATCTTGTGATTTCGTCCTTGATTTTTGTGCTCTATTCAAAAGCCCCAACATAATTGAATAAAAAAAAAAAAAAAAAAACAAAAAAAAAAAAGCCACCGTTCATCCTGTCAATTTTCGGTGCGAGAGAGAGGCAAAATGTACCTCGTTTATGATGAAGAATGAAGCGGATTTTGAATAATAATAATAAGTCGAATGAGAAACTAGACTCTCCAACAACCCCCCTCTTTGATTTTTCAGCTCTGCCTCTTTTGTTTGGAGGTATTAAAAGATACATCGGGTTTCGTGAATCGTCGAGCTCTGTGCTGCACAGTTCAAACCTCGTTTTTGTCTCTTTTTTCGTCTTTGTTTGTAACGATATAATAAGCACGTAAGGAAACTCTTGCTCTTACGATGAAATAAATTACAGGCCCATAACTCCAAACGAATGCTGCTTACGACACCAAAATCGCCAAACAGGACAACAACACAGAGCACACAAACACACACAAGGAGACATCAAAAACAACAAAAAAAAAACAACAGCAAACAAAAACAAAACAAAACAAAAAAAAAAAAAAAAAAAAAAAAAAAAAAAGAAAAGAAAAAAAGAACAGAAAAAAAAAATTCCAAGTTTGCCCATATACTCTGCACCTGACACATCTACACAGCAACACCAACTGGAGAAATGATCAAATCAAATACAAATTAAACATTTATTTATTTAAAATTGGCGCGGCTTTTTTTTTTTTTCTTTTCTTCTTTTTTTTTTTTTTTTTTTTTTTTTTCTTGAATATAGTTCAAACGAACATACGGACGGACAGTAACAAAATACAGATAAACTCAGTTTGACTGGTATGAACGGAATCTGAAACAACTTAGGGAACAGTAAACAGTAAGTCTAAAACGAAACAGGCAAACAAAACAGTGTTTAACGAAACTGTTTACCGTGTTTACGGTTCCCTGCCTCATTGAATATTTCCATTCCATTGAGTCGGAACAGCCTGCGGCATTGATTCTTTAAAAAAAAAAAAAAAAAAAAAAAAAAAAAAAAAAAAAAAAAAAACCAGCCCGACCCCCCCCCCCCCCCCCTCTCCCGAACACTCCCCTTCCCCCACCCCCCCACCCCTCCCCCCCTCCTCTCCCTCCCCCCAACCCCCACCCCCACCCTACCCAACCCCCCCCCACCCATCCACCCACCCACCCGCCCACCCACCCAGCTTCTCCCGGCCCGCCAACCCACTCAACTGTAACTCTGGGTCTGCCAGATGGCGTCGCACAGGCCCAGGCAGCCGGCGACCACGTAGAAGTTGGGCACGTCGTGGGGCTTGGGGCGCCAGAGGGCCAGCACGATCAACAGCCCGGCGTTGAAGGTGGCCCCGGCCGCCACGAAGGCGAAGCGCTTGATGTGGCGGGACGCGTAGCCGATGGACAGCGAGGACACGGCGCTGGCCGCCCCGAAGCAGATGAGGATGGGCCCGATGTTCTTGAAGCCCAGGGTGCAGCTCACGTAGGACTAGACCAAAAGGACAGGAAATGAGGGGGGTGGTGAAAATGAAAGGTGATTTTTGGGGTGGGTTTTCGGGGGTTGGGTGACAGTGTAAGGAGGAGAGGAGGAGGAGGAGGAGGTGGGGTGGGTGGGGTGGGTGGGTGGTGGGGTGTGTGGGGGTGGGTGGGTGTTGGGCGGTGAGTGTCAGTTGTTATGATTTTAAGAACAGTCGACAACACAGGCTGCTTTTTTTTTTTTTTTTTTTTTTTCAGGGCTGTCTCAAGTCCATGAAACGGGTCACTTTCTGTCAATTTAAGAAAAAGGTCACACGCTGAAAAAAGGTTGCATTCTAAACAACAACAACAACAACAACAAACAAACGGCGGCATTCTGAAAAAAAGGTTAAAACATCATGAAAAACATGGTTACATCTTGTAAGAAAAAAAGGTCATATCTTGGACAAAAAGTCACATTCTGAGAAAGGTCATATTCTGAAAAAAAAAAAAAGGTCGCATACAACAGGCTACATCCTGAAAGAGGTCACATCCTAAAAAAAAAAAAAAAAAAAAAAAAAAAAAAATTCCATGTTCAAAAGGGCCACATTCTGAAAAACGGTTACATAAAAAAAGGTCACATCTTGGAACAAAAAAAAAAAAGTTTCATCGAGGAACTGAAAGAAACAACCAAATACCACGTATGAGATAAGGCAGCTAAACTGTTGGACAATCTAATGGGAGGATAAGACAAGGACATGCCGGGAACGCCTGCTTATCTTATTACTCTCAGGTTATTGAACGGAAAAAAAAAAAGTTAAAACTTGATGAAAAATATTGATACGTAATACACACGAACAGGCATAAACAGGAAATGCCATAATGGACAGCCATAGTTATGTGCCCAATTTTTAGAACCGAGTCGCGTGATTACAACAACCTCCCCCCCTCCCCCCCCATCCAATGAAAAAAAAAAAGGTATGTCGTGAAAATTGTGAAATGGGTATAAAACAGTTTACACAAACAAACACTGGAAAATGGCTTTCACAAAGACTGGAAAATGGCTTACACACACACACACACACACACACACACACACACACACACACACACACACACACACACACACGCATGCACGCACGCACGCACGCACGCGCATACACACGCACGCACGCAAACAAACACACAGGCATACACACTCGTTCTGCAACTTTTGCGGCTAAAGAGCTGGAAACGAAGGAGGAAGAGGAGGGGAAAAATGGTGATTGTGTATGTGTCCAAATGAATAAAACTAAGAAAAATTCCGACGAATAGACTTCACAATGTTGTTTACACTAATCTTAATTATATCATTCACTTGATGGCCCATCAATTGAATTTAATTCAGTAAAACATTATTTTAATCCGTATGGAAAGATATAATTATGTGCAATGCAGGTCACAGCTCGTAATAGACACATCATAAGCTTTTTAGATACTAAGTACAGCGAAAAGTGTGTGTGTGTGTGTGTGTGTGTGTGTGTGTGTGTGTCACGGACGGCTCATCTTCTGAACTCTCTCTGGATAGTCAACGCAGGGAAACTAGAGTTCTCTTCTGTTAATGGTTTTATAGTTCCCCAGTCACTTTTGGATACGTTCTATACTTTCCGCACTCCTTCATATTCCTTTTTATTCATAAGGATCAGGGTATCTTTATAGTGATTTATTGTTGATTTTACTACTTTTTCATTCTTTTGGATGTCCCATCTTTTAGGTGCGAAGCCGTGCTTTTTGCAACCCCAGCTTCTGTGTGTGTGTGTGTGTGTGTGTGTGTGTGTGTTTCCTTTCTTCCCCCTACTCTTCTATTCTTAGCATATGTGAGCCGCCCCTGGACAGTCCTCCCTCATCACCCCTCCACCTTCTTCATGTGTGTTGTCGTCGGTTTAATGTCCTTCCACTACAGTGATTCAGACAGTTTCATGTGTGTGTGTGTGTGTGTGTGTGTTTTCCTTTCTTCCCTACTCTTCTATTCTTAGCATATGTGAGCCGCCCGTGGACAGTCCTCCCTCATCACCCCTCCCACCTTCTTCATTTTGTGTGTGTGTGTGTAACTGAGTCGTTTTTTTTTTTTTTTTTTTTTTTTTTTTTTTTTTTTTTAGAGAAAATCAAGTTTCCTGTTTTTTTCCTCGGTTGCACGTGCAGTCCGTGCAGGTTTCCAACTTCCCTGCATGACTGACTGCGTGTGTGAACTGCTCAGCTGTAGGTTTTTGCTTTGGTTTGGGGAGTCGGAGAGACAAAGGGGGGGAAGGATTTCGGAGAACCACGATGCTCAGTCTAGACAAGTTTCTGGGAAACCACTCCTGGTGTGGCGGACCCCCTTCGGTGGGGATCCTGATGAGTTTCCTGTCACTTCGTTGTGACGCACGTATGGGTGCCGGCCTGCCTGCCCTTCGCCTGGGTCGAGACAGGAGACAACTAGGTGTTCCACCCTACCCTCTCCATCCCGCTCACAAAACTGCTGGTATAGTATTGTTCCATATGGTTTGCTGTTGGTTTAGAATGTGTATTTTTCGTAGGAAGTGTGGAAGTTTGAGGTTCTGGTCATAGCTCTTAGCAGGTGATTAGGCGTGTACAGTTTCATATTATAAAATGCGCGTTATTCTTCCAAACCCCAGTTATTGTGAATTGTAAGTCCGTTTATTTTGAGAGTTCTGGGGACCAAAGTGGTTTTGGTTCCATCATAGTACGGCTTGGTATCAAGCCATAGTCAATGTAAAGGTTTTTTTTTTTTTTTTTTTTTGTTTTTCATTTTCGTTTTTGGTCGAGAGACGTGACCGCACAGTTGGCCCGGTTACGTGAATACCCCGCAGTTCGATGATATGTGTGTGAAATCTGTAGGCGAGCCGAAATCTTCTCCCGTGGTAGTTTTTTTTTTACAGTATATTTGCGCTTGCCACGGGACTGTAGATCCCAGCTACGTGTTTGTTTGTCACGTTTTGGTCGTGAGCGCGCGGCGTGCATCCAGGCGCGTGCGGAGCCACTAAATTCTCGGGCGGCGCTCGCGTTCCCCCATCAGCACTCTCCATCGCCCTGCTCCTTGTCTGTGTTGTGTTTCCTGTTCGTCTGTGTAAAAATGTGGGGGTGGGGGAAGGGAGGTGTGCATGGAGAGGGTATTGAATATTACATGTTGAATTGTTTGATTCAGGGTAGGATTATGTTATTGCACAATTTTGATGTGTATATGTCGTTGGGTATGCTGATGAGCATAAATTTTGATAATCATTAGTGAGACAGTTGATTAGCGAACTTTGTGCATTGTAGATGCTTGTGAATTTCGATACAAGTATTTTGCTGAATCACGGAACTGGCGTAGGCTTTCAGCCCTTCTGTGATTTCTGGTGAATTAACCTCAGAGTTGTGTAAAACAAATATTGATATCACATGCTCGCGCATTTGTTTTTTTTGTTATATAGCGATTGTCAACATGTAATCCTTCCTCCGAAAATAAGGGGAAAAGAGAATTAGAGAGGTGGAGTTTGGATATCATTTCCCCGTAATTGTTTCCTTTTATTGATTGCAGTCCCTTACTTTGTAAGCAGAAAAGGGGTTTGGGCTAATAGTAGAATTTATTAGGAGAGAGAAAAAAGGAACAATCAACACATAGCAAATTAGGGTTCTTCCCTGTAAATCAGAGCAAGTTAGCAAGGAGGGAGGGGGTTTGACAGTGCTTACCTCTCCTAGCATAGTCACATAAGACACCCCACACAGCTCCATATTCCGGAACTATATACAGACCATGATTGGCTTGCAGAGTTTGTTCATCACCTCTCTCTGGTGCTTCATCCCACCTTTTGGTCACCTGCCCATTTCCCACCTTCCTACGTCTTCCACCTTCTCTGCACCTTCCTGCCCTGGGAGCGCTGGGCTGCTGACGCCATCCCGGCCGAGATCGAGCCCCCCCACTGAGTGCCTGCACGAGGCCTTGCCAGCCACGGAGATCGCCGTCAGCTGGAGGGCTCCCGCCGGATCCCGGGCCGTGAACCCCGTCGGCGTGGCTTCTGTGGCGCTGCAAGGACTCTCGTCCTCCGCTCCCACGGCGAGTCCCTTCGTGTTGTGTCGTGTGATTGTTGCTGGAGAGAGTGTGTGTGGCCTGTCTCCCCTTGCCCTTGTATGTGTGCTTGTGCAACGACAGTAACTGTAACCCGACTCGGGATTTGTGGCCAAGGTTCGCGCTGCCCTTTGAAGGAAGTGACTGATGCAACATGTGGCACATGCTCCTGTGTGCTGGGAGTTAAGAAAACTCTCAACATATTTATCTCTGATATTGGTTGTGTGCGTGTTGTGTAGTAGATCCTTTATGCTATGCTAGGAATGTCCCTCCTCTTATCTTCTTTGGGTTGAGTGGGGTGGTAGCATTTTAGGCTGGGTATAGAGGAGGGGTGGTAATAGAGTGGGGGAAGTCCCAAGGGTTGGTTTTTGTTTTTTTTTATAATTTTTTTTTTGGAATGCGTTTTTTTTTTTTTACCCGTGTAGGTAGCTCAGATTTCTCTATAGGCACTTTCTCCCGACTTTCATTTTTTCCTGTTCTCTACTTTTCCTTCTGTCTGTCTTTTATTCTTCTGTATGGCCCTTTCCCACAGAGTGTGATTGATTTTTGTTGGTGCTTGTCTATATGTAATAAAGTGTTGTCTTAGTTGTTTACCTTTGCCTCCTTGTGTTTGTCCGTGTGTGTGTGGCGATTCGCGGATCCCGCCTGGCCCCTCTCCTGACCCTCTCATTTTTGACAATTTTGGTGGAGATGCCGGGGAGGGGCAGATAATTCCGCTGTTGCCTCACACTGCTGACGGACACAGGGAGAGCTCTCTGTCTATCTTTCTGTTAATCTAGCTGCGGGAGGTTGGTTGGGTTAGGCCCTAGAGTGAAAGGGGGCCTACTCAGGAGCGTTCGGCACCTGGAGTGTTGGTGGGGTAGGGGGAGTGCCTGCCCGTGACAGCTCCGCACCCGTCCGCCGCCTTGCGTTCCGCCGGATTACGTAGTTTCTGTTAGTTGCGTGTTCTTTTCCGTCCATGCCGAAGTATACCACTTTCCGTCTATTAATAGTGTAAGTAGGTAGTTGGTTCTGTTTTGGGGTACGGGGTGGTCTTGATTCGGGGGGGACTAGTGCATAGGTTTCTCTTTTTCAGTTCGCCGATACCAGCGCTTGTGTCGGTTGTCAACAGTTGGCAGATTTGGCTGTACCCCTGACAACTTTAAAAGTATGAAGGTGAGCTAGGTAGGAGATTGGTGTCCCTCTTCTTCGACCATCCCATTGGTTATCGCGGTTCAGTGTAGGGCGTTCGGTCGTCGTCTGCGTCGTGTTTCCGTAGTATTTTGTTTGGGAAACTTATGTGATATTGTGTACTGGTTGATTGATACACTAGGAGATAGGGTTCTTTGAATAATCAGTAACAGGGCTATCCTGTATTGCTTAGGCTGTCTCTTGCTGTCTCGAATACACTCGCCTACAATAGTTTATATCCCTCTCGTTAGTTCGTTGATGTTAGGGAACTTCATTTTCTTTAGTCCACTCTAGGTAGTGTGTGTGTGCACCAGTATGGATGTCTGTTAGGGCAATAAAAAGGTCTTATGTATTAGTGAGTGCGTGAGATCTGTGAGTTGGTTGGCTTTGCCAGACAGGATCTTTTACAGTAAGGTGTAAGTAGGGACCTGGTCGTCGGCCAGTGTTCCCATTCTTCCCTGGGTGTGCGCGACCTCCCTTACCTTGTTTACGGTAAGGTCGCTGCCGAGTTTAAGTCATAGGACGTGCGTTTCCGTAACTGTCCCAAAGGTTTTGCGGGGCTAGGCCGTAAGTTAACCATCCGGACCCGACGTTCGATCTTCGTTGGCAGTGATTGCTTTCGCATTTCTGGGAATTGGGGTAGAATAGTGCAGTCATTCGCCGATCGTAAAATAGCCTTCGTTGGCTTGCTAGAGATCTTACTCTCTAAGTTGTGTTTGCTAGGTAAGGGGACCGTTTAATCCTTACTATTGTCCTGACCTTCATTGGTTAGAGGATTTTTGACAGCTCTGCTGGAGTTTTACTGGCACATGTTTGATAGGCCCTGTGTTGTCAGTGTTTGTGTTTAAGGAGTACCTTCAGTGGCATAGTTGCCGCGCAAGCAGAAGGGGCCATCTACAGGTCTCGTATTCAGTGGGTTTTTTTTTATTTTCCTTGGCACTGAATAGGGCTATCTCAAAGTGATATTTGCGTGAGGGGACTACTTGTCGCAATTTCTTCCTTGTTGGGATTTTTCACTTTCATAGCCTGAGGACAGGTTATTGGCATGCTTTGACTCCCATAGTGAAGAAGTATTCCGGGTTCAGGTTAGTGTGACTGTTTACTTCACACTTTCAGGATAGAGTCCCGTGTGGTCTCACTGTTTGCCTGTCAGAGTGGGTTTTCTTTTTTCTTTGCGTCCGGGTAAATTTCCCCTGTTCCCCATTACGTAGGGTGGAGCGAGGTACACCGTAATTTTTGAGCTGGTGTTGGGTATTTACCGTTAGGAGGGTAATTCTACCCACCTTCCAGTCGTGTAATTCGTTGTGGGATCTCAGTACTGAGTGTGGTAGATTCACTCCTTAGGACTAACTCCCGTCTCTGGTTGCATCTCTCTGTTACCTTAGGGTTGAGTGAGGTGTATCCACCCCCTCTGTGTGACTGTGGGTTGTGCCGGAATTTAGAGCTCCAGTGTGGAGTGAGTGTCTGCCTATCTTAGAGTTGAGACTCCATTATGGACTCAGAGTAGACCGGCCCACTTACTCGCCAGTGGCCAAGCGCACTGTGATAGGCATACTAACCGGTATGACTAGCCCAACCACCGTAGCGTCCACCGGCCCGACCACCCAGACTGTGTATTCGTCCAGAGCTGGCAGTCCTCCTATTCTTTTAGCCACGACTACCACAGGCCAGACCAGCGTATCTGTAGAGATGGAAGACGACTTAGACGGTAGTCAGCTCCACATTCTAGAACAGGGGGGATATCAAGGCCTGCTGCCCCGAAGGTCTACTATGCCTGCTGGCCCTCCAGGATTTACGCCTCGTCCGCATGCTCCGTCGTATCCGGGTGTCTCTCCCTGAGCAACTGCAGGCCCTCTACCGACGCGATGAGGACGCCGTGAAATAGACAAGCAGGAGAGAAAGGAAAGAGAGGAAAAGGAGGAGAGAGACGAGAAGAACGAAGGTGGCAGATAGAAAGGAGGAAAGAGAACGAACGGTGGCAGCTAGAGATGCAGGAGAAGAGGCTAGAAAAGGAGGAAAGAGAACGAAGATGGCAACTGGAGATGGAAGAGAGATGGGTGGATAGGGAGAGGAAGGAGACGGTACCTGACCTAGAAGCGCTTCTTCTGCAAGCTGAGCGGAAGAAGACGAGGCAAGAGCTTCTGGAGCAGCTCAGCCAACACTCAGAGCCCGAAGTGCCAGCAGGCGCGCTTCCGCCTGGGTCCTCCGAGGTAGAACTTCCACCCCCGCCGTTTCCTGAACCATACATGGCTCCTCCTAGTATCAAAAATGCCCATGTACCACGCACAGGACAATATTGATGCCTACATCGAGCATTTTGAGACTATGGCCGCTGCTTATGGACTCTCCGAGAGACAGAAGGCCCTCTACCTTATAGGTGGTCTCACGGGAAGGCCAAGGAAGCGTTCGTCAACGTAACCCCCGGAGCCTCATATGAGTCGTTAAAGAAGGCCTTGCATTCTAGACTCCATATGACTGCAGAGTCATACCGCAAGAAGTTTTGAACCATGAAGAAGGAGCCTGAAGAAACTTTTCGTCAGTTTGGAGAACAACTTCGACGTGTTTTTTGAATACTGGATCGAAGCTTCAGAATGCCCACGAAAGACTGCTTACTCCTGGAGCAGCTGTCCAATTCCGTGTCCCATGAGTTACAATTTAAGCTGGATGAGACTCAACCCAAGACATCACTGAGGCCGTCAAGATAGCTGAGGCATTTGCTGACGCCCGTCGCCACCTTCGTGCTCCGGCCACAGATCATTCAGGCGGAATTTACCAGTGGGTTCCAGGGACCTCCCAAGCGCTCTCCTACAAAGGGGGAAAAGCAAGACGCTCCGCCAAAGCCAGCTTCCATCTCCAAGACCTGCTTCAGATGTGGGAGGCCTGGCCATTTCTTGCGGGATTGCTTAAAACAAAAGACCAAGCTGTGACTATGTGCCGGGAGAGAACAGGTCTCTTTTGGAGAACAGATACTGGAGAAACCGATGTGTCCTTCCTTCCCCTCCACAGTCCAGGGAGATATGGTCGAGGCCATCCGAGATACCGGAGCCACCACCGTCCTTGTCGATGCTCAGCTGGTACAGGCAGGCATTCGACGGCAAGGAGAGCAGTGTTGTGTTGGGGACAGAGGAGAGTTTCCGTGCGACTCGGGACAACGTCCTCATTGAAATATCGACTCTGTACTTCAGGGGAACTGTGTGGACTGTAGCCCTGTGTCAGCTGGCTTACTCATTGTTGATAGGCAATGAGGTGACCTTCGAAGATGGCACGACCCACCAGTTATCGACAGAACTACCGCCCGAAGAGTTTGTAGGAGTCATGACCCGGTCGCAGGCCCATAGGGAGCAGGAAGCACTGAAACCTCTCCTGAAACCGCTCTCCCAGCATGATACCATTAATATGAATCCTAAAAAGGTGCGGACATTGCAAGAGAAGGACCCAACCCTAAGCGCCGTGCGAGAATTAGCTGGGAAACCTGCCCGAGAGACTAGGAACCACAGTGTCCAGTTCATCCGACGCAAGGGGATCCTTCATCGGAAATACCAACCTGATAAAGTCCAAGTGACTCAGCTTGTGGTCCCCAAGCCATTGCGCCCTACGGTGCTTAGGCTCGGACATGACACGCCCATAGCTGTACTGCGCGACCCGTGGACATGTCAAGTAACAGAAGACCAATCTCAAACCCAGACAGAATATGTGCTTGAGCTCAAAGATAGGATTGCGTGCACGTGTGAGCTCGCCCATCAAAACCTGGCCCAAGCCCAACAGAGATACAAGACATACTATGACCGAAAAAGTCGTGAGCGCTGGTTCGAACTTGGAGATGAGGTGCTCTTGTCATTGCCCCTATGGCATAACAAGCTACAGTTGGCATGGCAGGGACCTTTCCCGTGGTCACACGTGTGGGCGATTTTGACTATGTTGTCACAAATCCAAAGTAAAGAAAAGCTCATCCATGCCAACCTGCGAAAGAAATACGTAAAGAGGGTAAGGTGCCAGACTGGGATATACTCCAGTAGTCGTGGAGGACATCGTGGAGGATCCGCCCACTACCTTCCAAGTTCCATGCCCGCCCCTACAGCAAGAGGACCTGGAGAGATAAGTTCTCATCTGATCTGTCTCCCAAAAGGCGCCAGGAACTGACCGCTCTCTGTGAGGAGTTCCAGGATGTGCTGACGGATGTTCCACTGCGATGTAATTTGGAAGTGTGCTCTCTGGAGCTGAACCAACATGAACCTATCCGTGTCGAGCAACACCCCCTTCCTCACTCTCAAACAAAATGTCGTCAAGGATGAGACCTGTGCCATGCTGAAAATGGGGGTGATTGAACGCTGTAGTTCACCCTACTCATCTCCCGTGCTGTTGATAAAGAAGTCCGATGGCAAGATGCGATTTTGCGTTGATTTCCGACGCTTGAACAAAGTACTCCGTTTCGATGCAGAACCTATGCCCGACGTAGATGAGATGTTCGCCCAGCTAGTGGAAGCCAAGTTCTTTTTCAAACTGGACCTCGCGAAGGGTATTGGCAGATACCCATGGACCCAGTAGACCGGGAAAAGACTGCTTTCACTACCCCAGAAGGACAGTTCCAGTTCCTTGTGATGCCCTTTGGGCTGAGGACAGCAGGAGCTGTCTTTAGTCGCATCATGTGGCTCATGCTAGAGCCTCTACAATTGCCTGAAGCCCAGAACTTCATCGACGACATATTGCTGGCTACCAAGGAGTGGGAACGTCACCTAGAGGCGCTGCGCATTCTGTTTACTCGACTCCGAGAGGTACAGCTGGCCGCCCGACCCAAGTGCCTTCTAGCGGAAAAAGAAATTGGATTCCTCGGTCATGTGGTGGGCCAAGGATACATCCGCCTGGAGGGGGACAAACTCAGGAGAATCCAAGATGCGATGCCACCAACCACCAAGGAGGAGTTGAGGTCGTTCTTGGGCTTAGTCGGTATTATAGGAAGTTTGTGTGGCCCACTTTGCGGAGATGGCTCGTGCCCTCACAGACAAGGCTGGAGCCAAGCAGCCTGACAAAGTTACCTGGACGGAGACCAACCAGCAGGCATTCCAGTCCCTTAAGGCAGCTCTGACCTCCCGACCTATCCTCCTGTTAGCAGATCCCTGCAAGCCCTTCGTCCTCTGCACTGACGCCTCTGAGAGTGGAATAGGGGCCGCTTTGCTACAAGACCTCGGGAGTGGATTGAAACCAGTGGCACATGCTAGCAAAAAGCTCGTGGGGACCAGAGCGCCATTGCCATACGATCGAGCTAGAGTGCTTTGCCGTCGTTTGGGCTGTGAGACCTTTTAACCCCATATGTCTGTGGCAGGAAATTCGTCCTCGAATGCGACCACCACCCACTCCAGTACCTTCACCGAATCCGGCCCGTCAGTCGTCTTATGGGGTGGGCATTTGAGCTCCAGAGCATGGCGTTCCAATTCAGGCCAATCCTCAGGAAAGAAAATGTGGAGGCTGATTATCTCAGCCGCATGGAGACATCATGATTCAGCAGTGTGAGATAACAAGGTGCTAATGGCAGATTGTACAATTTTGTGGTCAATGATCTGTGTCGCTGGCGCAGTGTAGAGTATGTCAAGGATTTGTGTACAGAAGTTCCTTTGTTTTCTTTTAGCTTAACAGAACGTTTCGGGTACTGAGATAGTTTGACCTCAGTGGTATGGAACTTTTTTGGTGGGTGGTGTTGTCACTGACGGCTCAGCTTTTGAACTCTTTCTTGATAGGTCAACATAGAGAAACTAGAGTTCTCTTCTGTTAATGGTTTTATAGTTCCCCAGTCACTTTTGGATACGTTCTATACTTTCCGTACTCCTTCATATTCCTTTTCCCTCATAAGGATCAGGGTCTCTTTATAGTGGTTATCGTTGATTTCACTAACTTCTTCCTTCTATCCCTTTGGGAGCCCCTTTCTTTTAGGAGTAAGAAGCCATGCTTTTCGCAACCCCGATTTCTGTGTGTGTGTGTGTGTGTGTGTGTGCGCTCGTTTCCTTTCTTCCCTACTCTTCTATCCTTAGCATATGTGAGCCGCCCATGGACCGTCTCCCTCATCATCACCCCTCCACCTTCTTCACTTGTTTTTTGTAAACTGGGTCGTTTTTTTTTTTTTTTTTTTTTTTTTGTGAGAGATCAAGTTTCCATCCACACAAGTAGGGTTTTTTTTTTTTTTTTTTTTTTTTTTTTACAGTTGCACGTGCAGTCCGTGCGGTTTTATTGACTTCATGTGTGAACTTCTCAGCTGTAGGTTTTTGCTTTGGTTTGGGAAGTCGGAGAGACAGAGGGAGAGAAAGGATTTCGGAGGACCACGATCCTCGGTCTAGACGAGCTTCCTGAAACCATTCCTGGTTTGGCGAACCCCTTCAGTGGGGATCCTTAAGAATTCCTTGTCACTTCGTTGTGATGTACGTTTGGTGCCCAGCCTGCCTGCCCTTCGCCTAGGTCGAGACAGGAGACACTAGGTGTTCCATCCTACCCTACCTGCAGTCTCTTACTTTGTATGCAAAAAGGGGGGTTTTGGGCTAATAGTAGAGTTTATTAGGAGGAAGAAAAAAAAGGAACAGTCAACACATAGCAAATTAGGGTTTTCCCTGTAATCAGAGCAAGTTAGCAAGAAGGGAGGGGGTTATGACAGTGCTTACCTCTCCTAGCATAGTCACGTAAGACCCCACACAGCTCCATATTCCCGGAACTATATACAGACCATGATTGGCTTGCAGAGTTTGATCCATCACCTTTTCCCGGGTGCTTCTTCCCATCTTTCTCCACCTTTCTGCGTCTTCCACCTTTCCTTCACCTTCCCGTGCTGAGAGTGAGGGGCCATTCACCTAACCTCGGCCGAGATCAACTGAGTCCCCTGGGTGCTTGCTTGAGGCCTTGCCAACCGCTGAGGTCGCCATCAGGAGGAGAGTTCCTGCCGGACCACCTTGCAGCAAGCCTCGTCTGTGAGCCTTCAGTGGCATTGCTGGGACACTTTTTCTCCGCTCTCACGGCGAGTCCATTTGTGTGTTACGTGTGTCCCGTGACTGTTGCTAGAGTGAGTGTGGCCTGTCTCCCCTATCCCATGCAGTTGTGATTCTGTGACATTATCACCGATAACTCGACTCCCTGGACTTGTAGCTAAGGCTCAGTACCCTTTGAGAGTCTTTGCTGAGGCAATGCTGAGGCTGAAGCCATTACCATATACTGAAATAGTCGATTTGGAGTCAGCTCGGGGGCTGAGCTCAATCCCTCTTTTTGTTGTGCCCAATGTGTAACTCCGCCAAATCAAGAGGAAATATTGGCTGTGACATTTTGTAGCACACACCCTAGTGTGCTGAGTGAGAGTTTATTCTATTCGTGAGCCTTAGGATTGGAATAGGATGTACCCATTCCGACATTGAGGGTGTTCATCCCAGCGGTTTTTTTTTTTTTTTTTTGTGCTGGATTCTGCTGCCTCTAGGCGAGAGGTAGTCACATCTTGGCCTGCAAACCACGCCTTGATCAGGCATTGACATTGGTTGTGTGTGTATGTTGTGTAGTAGATCCTTTATGTTAGAATGTCCCTCGTCTTGTCGTCTTTGGGTTGAGTGGGGTGATAACATTTTAGATTGGGTATAGAGGAGGGGTACCGGGTGGTAATAGAGTAGGGGGAAGTCCCAAGGGTTGGTATGGTTTTGGATTATATTTTCTTTTGGGAGTGTGTTTCACTTTTTACCTGTGTAGGTAGCTCAGTTTTCAATATAGGCACTTTTTCCCCGACTTTCATTTTCCTCTCCTCTACTTTTCCTTCTGTCTTTCTTTCATTCTTCTGTATGGCCCTTTCCCACAGAGTGTGATTGATTTTTGTTGTTGTAAAAAGTGTTGTCTTAGTGTTTTCCTTTGCCTCCTTGTGTTTGTCCGTAAGTGTGTGGTGATTCGCGGATCCCGCCTGGCCCCTCTCCTGAACCCTACGATTTTTGACAATATTGGTGGAGATGCCGGGGAGGGGCAGATAATTCCGCTGTTGCCTCGCACTGCTGACGGACACGGGGAGAGCTCTCTGTCTATCTTTCGTTAATCTAGCTGCGGGAGGTTGGTTGGGTTTCGGCATTAGAGTGGAAGGGGGCCTACTCAGGAGCATTCGGGACCTGGAGTGTTGGTGGGGTAGGGGGAGTGCCTGCCCGTGACAGCTCTGCACCCGTCTGCCGCCTTGCGTTCCGCCGGATTACGTAGTTTCTGTTATTTGCGTGTTCTTTTCCGTCCATGCCGTGTATTCACTTTCCGTCTATTATTAGTATAAGTAGGTAGTTGGTTCTGTTTTGGTGTACGGGTGGTCTTTGATTCGGGGGACTAGTGCATAGATTTCTCTTTCAGCTCACCAATACCAGCGCTTGTGTCGGTTGGTCGACAGTCGGCAGATTTGGCTGTACCCCTGACAACTTTAAAAGTATGAAGGTGAGCTAGATAGGAGATTGGTGTCCCTCTTCTTCGACCATCCCATTGGTTGTCGCGGTTCAGTGTAGGGCGTTCGATCGTCTGCGTCGCGATTCAGTAGTAGTTTTGTTTGGGAAACTTATGTGATATTGTGTACTGGCTGACTGATACACTAGGAGACAGGGTTCTTTGAATAGCAGTAACAGGGCTATCCTGTATTGCTTAGGCTGTCTCTTGCTGTCTCGAATACACTCGCCTACAATAGTTGTATCCCTCTTGTTAGTTCGTTGATGTTAGGGAACTTCATTTTCTTCAGCCCACACTAGTGTAGTGTGTGTGCACCAGTATGGATGTCTGTTAGGGCAAATAAAAGATCTGTGTAGTAGTGAGTGCGTGAGATCTGTGAGTTGGCAGACTTTGCCAGACAGGATCTTTTACAGTAAGGTGTAAATAGGGGCCTGGTCGTCGGCCAGTGTTCCCATTCTACCCTGGTGTGCGCGACCTCCCTTACCTTGTTTACGGTAAGGCCGTCGCCGAGTTTGTCAAGTCATAGGACGTGCGTTACCGTAAATGTCAAAAAGAGTTTGCCGGGCTAGGCCGTAAGCAATAACACCATTAGAGATCAGAGAACAGCGCCTTGTGTGTCCCTCCCGGCATCCTGGCCTTGGCGATTCGGTTTTCATCGTTTACGGCGCCGTAGCCTCGCTTGTGCATTTGTTAGTTCGGCCATAATCCGCACACTTGCCGTGACTTCTTGTGCGTTGTTAGTCGAACCAAAGGCCGTGCTTTGCCGTATTTTTGATACCGTTCAGACACGTACTTTTGCGAGTTGTTTGAATGTGTATAGGGTAATCGACCGTTTTCTGTGCACCCAATTCCAAGTCTGTAGCGTTAACCTAGTCAACTGGGGAGCCGCCTACCGTGTAGCGACATGTGCGTTCGATCTATTTTGTGAAAGAGCTACTTTTGAGTGTGGGGGCGTTTTATTGCTGTGTTCAGGAAACCGAGTATTGTTTCGAAAATTGGTGCCTTCATTGGCAGTGATTGCTTTCGCATTTCAGGGAATTTGGGGTAGAATAGTGCAGTCATTCGCCGATGGTAAAATAGCCTTCGTTGGCTCGCTAGAGATCTTACTCTCTAAGTTGTGTTGCTAGGTAAGGGGTCCGTTTAATCCCTTACTATTGTCCTGACCTTCATTGGTTAGAGGATTGTTGACAGCTCTGCTGGAGTTTTACTGGCACATGTTGATAGGCCCTGTGTAGTCGGTGTTCGTGTTAAGGAGTACCTTCAGTGGCATAGTTGCCGCGTAAGCAGAAGGGGCCATCTACAGGTCTCGTATTCAGTGTTTTTTTATTTCCTTCCTTGGCACTGGATAGGGCTGTCTCAAAGTGATATTTGCGTGAGGGGACAACTTGTCGCAATTTCTTCCTTGTTGGGATTTTTCACTTTCATAGCCTGAGAACAGGTTATTGGCATGCTTTGACTCCAATAGTGAAGAAGTATTCCGGGTTCAGGTTAGTGTGACTGTTTAGTTCACACCTTCAGGATACAGTCCCGTGCGGTCTCACTGTTGGCCTGTCAGAGTGGGTTTTCTTTTTTCTTGCGTCCGGGTAAATTTCCCCTGTTCCCCATTACGTAGGGTGGAGCGAGGTACACTGTAATTTTGAGCTGATGTTGGGTGTTTTACCGTTAGGACGGTAATTCTACCCACCTTCCAGTCGTGTAATTCGTTGTGGGATCTCAGTACTGAGTGTGGTAGATTCACTCCTTAGGACTAACTCCCGTCTCTGGTTGCATCGTGTTACCTTAGGGTTGAGTGAGGTGTATCCACCCCTCTGTGTGACTGTGGGTTGTGCCGGAATTTAGAGCTCCAGTGTGGAGTGAGTGTCTACCTATCTTAGTGTTGAGACTTCATTATGGACCCAGAGTGGACCGGCCCACTTACTGGCCAGTGGGCCAAGCGCACCGTGATAGGTATACCCGGCATGACAAGCCCAACCACCATAGCGTCCACTGGCCCGACCACCCAGACTGTGTATTCGTCCAGAGCTGGCAGTCCTCCTATTCTTTTAGCCACAACTGCCACAGGCCAGACCAGCGTATCTGTAGAGATGGAAGACGACTTAGGCGGTAGTCAGCTCTACATTCTAGAACAGGGGGGGATACCAAGGCCTGCCGCCCCGAAGGGCTACTATGCCTGCTGGCCCTCTAGGATTTACACCTCGTCCACATGCTCCGTCGTATCCAGGCGTCTCTCCTGAGAAACTGCAGGCCCTCTACCGACGCGATGAGGAGCGCCGTGAAAGAGACAAGCAGGAGAGAAAGGGAAAGAGAGGAAAAGGAGGAGAGAGACGAGAAGAACGAAGGTGGCAGATAGAAAAGGAGGAAAGAGAACGAAGGTGGCAGCTAGAGATGGAGGAGAGAAGAGGCTAGAAAAGGAGAGGAAAGAGAACGAAGATGGCAATTGGAGATGGAAGAGAGAGAAGGGTGGATAGGGAGAGGAAGGAGATGGTACCTGAAATAGAAGCGCTTCTGCAAGCTGAGCGGGAGAAGAGAAGGCAAGAGCTTCTGGAGCAGCTCAGCCAACACTCAGAGCCCTGAAGTGCCAGCAGGCGCGCTTCCACCTGGGTCCTCCGAGGTAGAACTTCCACCCCCGCCGTTTCCTGAACCATACATGGCTCCTCCTAGTATCAAAATGCCCATGTACCACGCACAGGACAATATTGATGCCTACATCGAGTATTTTGAGACTATGGCCGCCGCTTATGGACTCTCCGAGAGACAGAAGGCTCTCTACCTTATAGGTCTCACGGGGAAGGCCAAGGAAGCATTCGTCAGCGTAACCCCGGAACCTCATATGAGGCGTTAAAGAAGGCCTTGCAGTCTAGACTCCATATGACTGCAGAGTCATACCGCAAAAAGTTTTGAACCATGAAGAAGGAGCCTGAAGAAACTTTTCGTCAGTTTGGAGAACAACTTCGACGTGTTTTCGAATACTGGATCGAAGCTTCAGACATGCCCACGAAAGACTGCTTACTCCTGGAGCAGCTGTCCAATTCCGTGTCACATGAGTTACAATTTAGCAGGGTGAGACTTATCCCAAGACATTCACTGAGGCCGTCACGATAGCTGAGGCATTTGCTGATGCCTGTCGCCACTTTCGTGCTCCACCCACAGATCATTCAGGCGGAATTTACCAGTGGATTCCAGGGAACCTCCCAAGCGCTCTCCTACAAAGGGGGAAAAAGCAAGACGCTCCGCCAAAGCCAGCTTCCATCTCCAAGACCTGCTTCAGATGTGGGAGGCCTGGCCATTTCTTGCGGGATTGCTTAAACAAAAGACCAAGCTGTGACTATGTGCCGGGAGAGAACAGGTCTCTTTTGGAGAACAGATACTGGAGAAACCGATGTGTCCTTCCTTCCCCTCCACAGTCCAGGGAGATATGGTCGAGGCCATCCGAGATACAGGAGCCACCACCATCTTTGTCGATGTTCAGCTGGTACAGGCAGGCATTCGACGGCAGGAGAGCAGTGTTGTGTTGGGGATAGAGGAGAGTTTCCGTGCGACTCGGGACAACGTCCTCATTGAGATATCGACTCTGTACTTCAGGGGAACTGTGTGGGCTGTAGCCCTGTGTCAGCCGGCTTACTCATTGTTGATAGGCAACGAGGTGACCTTCGAAGATGGCACGACCCGCAGGTATCGACGGAACTACGGCCCGAAGTGTTCATAGGAGTCATGACCCGGTCACAGGTCCATAGGGAGTAGGAAGCACTGAAACCTCTCCTGAAAGCCGCTCTCCCAGCATGATACCATCAATATGGATCCTGAAAAGGTGCGGACATTGCAAGAGAAGGACCCAACCCTGAACGCCCTGCGAGGATTAGCTGGGAAACCTGCCCGAGAGACTAGGAACCACAGTGTCCAGTTCATCCGACGCAAGGGGATCCTTCATCGGAAATACCAAACTGATCAAGTCCAAGTGACTCAGCTTGTGGTCCCCAAGCCATTGCGCCCTACGGTGCTTAGGCTCGGACATGACACGCCCATGGCTGTACTGCGCGACCCGTGGACATGTCAAGTAACAGAAGACCAATCTCAAACCCAGACAGAATATGTGCTTGAGCTCAAAGATAGGATTGAGTCCACGTGTGAGCTCGCTCATCAAAACCTGGCCCAAGCCCAACAGAGATACAAGACATACTATGACCGAAAAAGTCGAGAGCGCTGGTTCGAACTTGGAGATGAGGTGCTCTTGTCATTGCCCCTATGGCATAACAAGCTACAGTTGGCATGGCAGGGACCTTTCCCGTGGTCACACGTGTGGGCGATTTTGACTATTGTGTCACAATCCAAAGTAAAGGAAAGCTCATCCATGCCAACCTGCGAAAGAAATACGTAAAGAGGGTAAGGTGCCAGACTGGATATACTCCAGTAGTCGTGGAGGACATCGTGGAGGATCCGCCCACTACCTTCCAAGTTCCATGCCCGCCCCTACAGCAAGAGGAGACTTGGAGAGATAAGTTCTCATCTGATCTGTCTCCCAAAAGGCGCCAGGAACTGACCGCTCTCTGTGAGGAGCTCCAGGATGTGCTGACGGATGTTCCGTTACGATGTAATTTGGGAGTGTGCTCTCTGGAGCTGAACCAACATGAACCTATCCGTGTCGAGCAACACTCCCTTCCTCACTCTCAAACAAACGTCGTCAAGGATAAGATCCGTGCCATGCTGAAAATGAGGGTGATTGAATGCTGTAGTTTACCCCTACTCATCTCCCGTGCTGTTGATAAAGAAGTCCGATGGCAAGATGCGATTTTGCGTTGATTTCCGACGCTTGAACAAAGTACTCCGTTTCGATGCAGAACCTATGCCCGACGTAGATGAGATGTTCGCCCAGCTAGTGGAAGCCAAGTTCTTTTTCAAACTGGACCTCGCGAAGAGGTATTGGCAGATACCCATGGACCCAGTAGACCGGGAAAAGACTGCGTTCACTACCCCAGAAGGACAGTTCCAGTTCCTTGTGATGCCCTTGGGCTGAGGACAGCAGGAGCTGTCTTTAGTCGCATCATGTGGCTCATGCTAGAGCCTCTACAATTGCCTGAAGCCCAGAACTTCATCGACGACATATTGCTGGCTACCAAGGAGTGGGAACGTCACCTAGAGGCGCTGCGCATTCTGTTTACTCGACTCCGAGAGGTACAGCTGGCCGCCCGACCCAAGTGCCTTCTAGCGGAAAAAGAAAATTGGATTCCTCGGTCATGTGGTGGGCCAAGGATACATCCGCCTGGAGGGGGACAAACTCAGGAGAATCCAAGATGCGATGCCACCAACCACCAAGGAGGAGTTGAGGTCGTTCTTGGGCTTAGTCGGGTATTATAGAAGTTTGTGCCCCACTTTGCGGAGATGGCTCGTGCCCTCACAGACAAGGCGGAGCCAAAGCAGCCTAACAAAGTTACCTGGACGGAGACCAACCAACAGGCATTCCCAGTCCCTTAAGGCAGCTCGGACCTCCCGACCTATCCTCCTGTTAGCAGATCCCTGCAAGCCCTTCGTCCTCTGCACTGACGCCTCTGAGAGTGGAATAGGGGCCGCTTTGCTACAAGACCTCGGGAGGTGGATTGAAACCAGTGGCACATGCTAGCAAAAAGCTCGTGGGACCAGAGCGCCATTGCCATACGATCGAGCTAGAGTGCTTTGCCGTCGTTTTGGCTGTGAGACCTTTTAACCCATATGTCTGTGGCAGGGAATTCGTCCTCGAATGCGACCACCACCCACTCCAGTACCTTCATCGAATCCGGCCCGTCAGTCGTCTTATGGGGTGGGCATTTGAGCTCCAGAGCATGGCGTTCCAATTCAGGCCAATCCTCAGGAAAGAAATGTGGAGGCTGATTATCTCAGCCGCATGGAGACATCATGATTCAGCAGTGTAGAGATAACAAGGTGCTAATGGCAGATTGTACAAATTTTTGTGGTCAATGATCTGTGTCGCTGGCGCAGTGTAGAGTATGTCAAGGATTTGTTGTACAGAAGTTCCTTTGTTTTCTTTTAGCTTAACAGAACGTTTCGGGTACTGAGATAGTTTGTACCTCAGTGGTATGGAACTTTTTTGTGGGTGGTGTTGTCACTGACGGCTCAGCTTTTGAACTCTTTTTGATAGGTCAACATAGAGAAAAACTAGAGTTCTCTTCTGTTAATGGTTTTATAGTTCCCCAGTCACTTTTGGATACGTTCTATACTTTCCGTACTCCTTCATATTCCTTTTCCCTCATAAGGATCAGGGTCTCTTTATAGTGGTTATCGTTGATTTCACTAACTTCTTCCTTCTATCCCTTGGGGAGCCCCTTCTTTTAGGAGTAAGAA
>JADBJO010003646.1:232500-234454 GCA_016801955.1 Conus betulinus | reverse complement strand
GGAGAAGAGCAATACCATGCTGCCGCCATTTCATTCAAATTGTAATTTTTGAATTCAGCTTAAGTAATCAAAGGGTGTCAATGGAAGAGTAAACGGACATATCAGCAAGTATATGACAGATCGAGTGTGAAGATCTGAATATGAAATTACATCAGATGGTTCCCCTCTGATTTGATGTTCAAGTTGATGATCAAAACTAATTAAGACATGTCTTGAAAAAAACTGCTTTAAGGTGCATTTATGTCGTAAAATCGCTCTCTCTCTCTCTCTCTCTCCTCTCTCTCTCTCTCTCTCTCTCTCTCTCTCTCCTCTCTCTCTCTCTCTCTCTCTCTCTCTCCCCCTTCTCCCCTTTCTCCCCCCCCCCCCCCGTAGAAAACGCACTTTTGTTTCAAGTTCATGTATTGTAACCCAACGAAAATGATTTGCGATACAAAGAATCAGTAATTTCTGGACTTCTTCCTCGGGCTGCTCTAAGAAAGTTGGTCAGCACATGACTGAGAGTTCACTATCTTACCATTCAGCATCAACAGAACTCAGCAGGTGGTTATTAGCTCAGTGAAACAATAATGCACCGTGTGTGTGAGCGGTACACTACATCATGAGATCAGATAAACGGTATGGAGAAACCAGTGCAGGCAAATAATTTCTTCTCTATGACAGCAATGACTTGGAACCCACAGGTTGTTTATTTGTTTGACTATTTGTTTTTTTTTGTTTGTTCGTTTCGCGCATGCTTGTTTTTTTTCGTGTGTCTTCGTTTTATTTTTTCGTTTGTTTGTTTTTCGTGTGTGTGTGTGTGTGTGTGTGTGTGTGTGTGTGTGTGTGTGTGTGTGTGTGTGTGTGTGTGTGTGTGGTCTATGGTGATGGCTTGAAAGCTGCTCTGGGACTAATGAATTTCTTTCTATAAGCCGGTGCTTGACCCCAAAAGCCAGTCTGCCAGATGACCCACGTTGGTGCCCAGTTTAAAGCTGACCGCTTCTCTTCTTACAGATCCACACCACGAGGGGATCACCTCGGCCTCTGTCAAATTTAGAAACTGGGATGATGACATTATTCCCCACATCCACTTTTGCTCATGCGAAGATTCTCAAGTCCATTATTGTCTTCCCTTGTTTAATTGATATTTTGAGCAGCTATTCTTTTTTTTTTTGTTGTTGTCACACAACTAACCTTGTTCCCCACAATCTCCATCGGCACACACCTCGCCATTGCCCTCACCATGGTCCCTTCCCATCTTCATGTCTCTCACATCATTGTTCCTCAGTGTTGGGGTCTAGGAGGGATCTGGAATTCCACCTCAAGAATGGTGTGGGGGTTCTAGGAGGGATCTGGAATTCCACCTCAAGAATGCCAAGTGTTGGGTTCTAGGAGGGATCTGGAATTCCACCTCAAGAATGCCAAGTGTTGGGTTCTAGGAGGGATCTGGAATTCCACCTCAAGAATGCCAAGTGTGGGGTTCTAGGAGGGATCTGGAATTCCACCTCAAGAATGCCAAGTGTGGGGTTCTAGGAGGGATGGAATTCCACCTCAAGAATGCCGTGCTCCACCTCCTCAAGAACACCGCGTGCTAGTACACTCCACTTGTCCTGTCTCAGGGAGGCACCCGGCAACAGTTTCTTTCCGTCGACGTTTCTCCAGACACGGTTTGCATTCTGCCAGGTTGGCACCAAATGCTGCAGACGGCATCGTGTTCTTGTATCTTACTACTATATTTTTTTTCTCTGCCAGAGCCTGAAAAAAGGTATTGAATATAAAATCATGCCATCTTTGGAATGTATATGGTGGTTTCAGTGATGTTTAGTGAGGCTCTGACATTAGGCATTTGAAAGACATCCGAAAAGTACACAGAGAACTGATCCGTTTATCAAGAGATAATTCATAATTTATGCGAATGAGGAGTTTTGTACTTCACTGTTCGGCCAATAAAAGATCGATTAAGAAATCTTACAGGTGA
>JADBJO010003646.1:217500-222500 GCA_016801955.1 Conus betulinus | reverse complement strand
GCCCATGGTGACAACAGTCTGCTAGCTGTTTAGTCTGGAGAAAACAGTGGAGAAACGGAGCGCACTCTTTCAGAAGGCTCCGTCACATCGTACAGTTATAGCCCCTCGAACGTTCCATGAGTTTCTTCCCTTGAAAAGTTGGCCTTGTTACAGGATGGGGCACACTATACAAAAGATCGACTTGAGATCATAAGAACTGTTTTTATTTCTGTTATGTTGGTTTGTTTTGGGTTAGTTGGTTGGTTGGTTTGTGTTGATGTGTTGTTTTTGTTGTTGTTGTTTTTAGAATCACGCATCAACCTTGTTTTTATTGGGTTTTTGTTCCTGTTCTTAGCTTGTTTGTTTTTGTTTACCGTTTTGTCTGATAAACCAGATCATGTTAATTATAATACATTGCAACAAGTAAGTTTGCTAACTGTATATTTGTAGAGAATTTAACGACATAGATCAGTGGGTTTTTTTCTTTAAAAAGAACGACGTCTCTCTCTCTCTCTCTCTCTCTCTCTCTCTCTCTCTCTCTCTCTCTGTGCGTGTGTGGTGTGTGTGTGTGTGTGTGTGTGTGTGTGTGTGTGTGTGTGAATACCATTAGGGATACAGAACGGCTACTGCTTATATCTCTAGCTTTTATGGACAGTGTAGGAAAAAGGTCAATTGCAGTTTGCCTTAGTTGTGAAATGTTACGTACTTTTAGAAAACTTTAAGAAATTCGTATTCAGATTATACACGACTTGCATGTTTGCACAGACGCTTTGTTGACATCATGCACCGATCCTGTTAATGTTCGTGATCTTTTGTTTATATTGTTTACTGCATTTGTATAAGGCTTGTACACATTACAGAGAAAACAGCATCATAAGAACGGTTTCTGATACGTGTTTATGAGACATTTGCTATATTGAGACAATTCACATACCCCTGTATAATGTGTTCTTGGCTATACAGAATGATTTCTTCTTCTTCTTCTTCTGCTTCTTCTTCTGCTTCTTCTTCTTCTTCTTCTGCTTCATCATCATCATCATCATCATCTTCTTCTTCTTCTTCTCTTCTTCTTCTTCTTCTTTTCTTTTTCTTTCTTCTTCTTCTTCTTCTTCTTCTTCTCCTCCTCCTCCTCCTCCTCCTTCTTCTTGTTCTTGTTGTGGTTCTGTTGTTATTGTGGTTGTTATTATTATTGTTGATCTTCTTCTTCTTCTTCTTCTTCTTCTTCTTCTTCTTCTCTCTCAAGTGAAATACATTTGTGTTGTGTTGACCTGTCCTGAAAAAAATTAAGAGCTCCCTGTATAATCGTTGAAATGTTACAAATGATAATCATTACAAAATAAGGAAAGTCAAAGATAGATGTTACAAGGAAATTGAACGATTTTTTTCGTTTTAAAACAGAGAAACGAAAACGAACAAACACAAAAAAATGTTTAGCGTGTAGCCCTAACTGGGATACAGCGAAATAGTAGCCTAACCACTCTTGGCAGTGCTCTAGCTTATGAACTTACTCTCGCTAAATAATACCTCAATCTGTTATACAGCGACAGGCTTATGCGTAACAATGACTTTAAACAAATAAGCTGTCAGCTGTTTATACAACAAAACAATGCACAAAAAAGGCAAAAAAAAGATATTAAGGGGTCCAAATTGAAAACGCTGACGAATTTTTTGAAGGCTTTGTCTGCTTTTCTCCATCTTTGCAATGTCCATTTTTTTCTGGAAAACACACAAAATCTCTCTCTCTCTCTCTCTCTCTCTCTCTCTCTCTCTCTCTCTCTCTCTCTCTATTTAGGCAAACACTTGAAGTTTATTATGACCAAATTTTGACTTGAAATTTCAGACATTGTACAACACCGGTATCGTTACGGTAAATTACTGGAACGGATTTGACTTGTCCACTTTAGAATGACGGAAAAGAAGACGAACTGCATTTTGTTTTATGCTGTTGCAAGTTATTTAGTCTCAGAGCGCAATATATACCAGTTAAGTTTTCCAGGGATCCCTGTCAATTTCGGTTAAGTCTGCGTATGGCTTCTCAGGATGAAAGCATAGTAAAAAAAAAATTCTCAATTTACTCGTTCAAGGCATTTCATTTTCGATCAGTTATGACCACGTGAAAGAAAATCCATCCATATTTGTTGCGTTATGCAAAATTCAAATCTTGTTGTCACTTTTTCCATACCCCCTTCATAAGGGGCAATGGCCTTTTTATGAAATAAACCATCCAAGTTCTGAGTTCTCTCTCTCTCTCTCTCTCTCTCTCTCTCTCTCTCTCTCTCTCTCTCTCTCTCTCTCTCTCTCTCTCTCTTAGGGGGCTGAAGAATCAATTGCGAAATTCGAAGATGCCTGCGCCTACTCAGTCTAATTTCGATCTGATCAAAGCAGTGTCCTCTGGAACCCATCACTGTTGGATTTCACCGTGGAGTACGGTTGGACATTAGAAAAGTGTAGCTGTCTTTCAATAGTGTAAACGTAACTGTACAAAACTGGAACTAAACGACCTTCGAGAAACGTCATTACTGAAAAAGCGATTATACTAGTCGTGAATATGGGAATCGTTATCATGTGAAAGACGAGACACTGTTCCAGTTAGCCTGGGTATTCTGTATTTCCCGACTGCCTTATATTGCAGTGAATGTCAAACCTGAAAAAGGTTGAAATGAATGAAAGGGAACTGCTTTATTTAGGTATGAATGTACAAAACTCTGTCCAGAAACCGATTTAGTTTCTGTTACACATGTCCGTCAATCATCGTCAGTGATTGACAGCTGGTGATACGGTGGATGATGTGAGTTATCATGGGTTTAGAAAACGGTATTTTGGACCATACCCATTGACGGATTTTGTTTCAAGATCACAACGAATACGATGATGATGATGTGACGACGACTACGACGACGCGCCGCCGCCGCCGACGACGACGACGACGATGAAGATGATGATGATGACGACGACGATGATGATGATCTTCATCAGTACAATGATAACAATTACAATATACAACAACGATGATGATAATGATAATAATAATAATGATAATCATCATCATCATCATCATCATCATCATCATCATCATCATCATCATCATCATCAACGTGATAAAAATCATAATCATAATCCGTATAATCATAATAGCAACAATGCTGCTGCTGCTGCTGACGATGATGACGACGACCAAGACGATGATGATGATGATGAAATAAACCTAAGAAGAAAAAAAAAAAAAACCAACGGCAACAAAGAAATTCTGTTCCGCAATGATCTAAGAACTCAAAAGCTTGTTTAAGAGAGAGAGAGAGAGAGAGAGAGAGAGAGAGAGAGAGAGAGAGAGAGAGAGAGAGAGAGAGAGAGGTCATTTCCTTCCAGAAGGATGTTTGCCGACGGAACCAAAGAAGATAAGAGTTAACAGCGGTAGCCAACGCGCGAAGGTTGAAAAATTGCCTCAGACCTGTTAACAGCGGGGCGCGCGCAGCGCGTAATAGGTAATTTCCAGCCACTTGCTCATCTAGGACACAGGCAGTCTGTACATCTGCTCTAAGATGGCGGTCATATGGGTCACACACGTCTCCGTTCGCATCTCTCCCCTCCCCCCTCCCCACCTCCTCCCATTCCTGGCCTGTCTTCAAAGAGTTTGCTCTCTGTCTGACTGGCCTGGTACAATATGGTGTGAGAACAACCACCGGGGGGCTGCGGTTAGTGTCGGGGACTTGCGAGCTGGGAAAGTCATGGGTTCGATTCCCGAGGGAAGCAGTTGTTATTGAAGTGCTTTCCGTTTAGCTTTGGTCGCCTTTCACGCAGAGTTGAAACTTCCTTTTTAGGATATCATGAGAAGACTGGAGTCGCACGTTCGGGCTTCATCCATTTGATTGCAGCATCTCTGACTGTTTGGTCAAAATCTGCCCGACCAGCAATGCAGGTGTCTGTATCTGTCGGGACCTGGCTGAAGCCAGGATATGTTGTAAAAAAGAAACGAGAGTACAGCCCTATCATGCAGTCTCAGACCCGACTTGAATTCCATAGCATCATCCGTATCATACTCAAACCCACATGAGATCATAGTAAAAAGGAGAAAAGAATTTCCAGCCATTCACGTTTGTCGGTCGCGGTAACCTCACTTTCTATTTCCTCTTCAAGTGTGTGCTCTTGGTAAGTTCATATCGAAGATTGTCTGGTATCATTTCCATTTCTTCTTCAAGTGTATGCTCTTGGTGAGTTCATATCGAAGATCGTCTAGTATCATTTCTATTTTCTTCTTCAAGTGTACGCTCTCGGTGGGTTCATATCGAGATCGTCTGGTATCATTTTCTATTCCTTCTTCAAGTGTATGCTCGTGGTGGGTTCATATCGAAGATTGTCTGATATCATTTCTAGTCACAAGGGATTATCGTTCGTCGCTCTGTCTCCGTGATGGCGCCCTCCAGAAAGGGAAGCTCACAAGTGTATGGCTCCACCAAAAGATCCACTATATTGCCTTGTGCAGGGACCGTCGGCAGATCTGACCTGCAGATGTTCACATTACTTAAGTTACTCAGGGACCTTGGCAGATGATGAAGATGCAGATGTTCACATTACTTAAGTTACTCGGGGACCTTGGCAGATGATGACCTGCAGATGTTCGTATTACTTAAGTTATCTCAGGGACCTCGGCAGATGATGACCTGCGGATGTTCACATTACTTAAGTTACTCAGGGACCTCGGCAGATGATGACCTGCAGATGTTCACATTACTTAAGTTACTCGGGGACCTTGGCAGATGATGACCTGCAGGTGTCCACATTACTTAAGTTACTCAGGGACCTCGGCAGATGATGACCTGCGGATGTTCACATTACTTAAGTTATGTACTCAGGGACCTTGGCAGATGATATCCTGCAGATGTTCACATTACTTCTGTTACTCGGCAGCAGTGCCGAGTTTTCTCAGGTGGGTTATCTCAGACGGCTTGCAGACGGCTGACGCTTTGGTTGCTAAATGAGAGGTCTGAGTGTTGCTGTGTACAGGAGGCCGAGCGCTTGGCATG
>JADBJO010003646.1:190000-192500 GCA_016801955.1 Conus betulinus | reverse complement strand
AATAAAAGTTGACGGCGCCGTTGAAATCCACGAGAACGTTGGTCACACAGTGACATACTGTAACATACCCGGCCATAATCGGATCGTCCTGATTGATGTACGGATCGATGAGCAAAAGCGTTGAATTCGGAACCGTCAGGAGGAAGAACGAGATGTTGGAAGCAACTAAGGTCACAGTCAGCGAAGATACTTTCTGTTGTCTGGAAGTCCGGGTAGCCTCCTGCACAGAAAGACGTGTGTCTGTTGTGGCAGATCTGAACAGAGTCCAGAGGAGGACACTGTTACTGACCAGCAGGAACATGGAAGGTAAGAGCGAAGACTGGACCAGGTCTATCCAATGCCACACTGTACGAAGAAACCATTCGTACATTGCTGATGCAGACTCGGAAAGAGTACACTCTGCGCTTTCTATGTCCAAACCGTAGAGAATGTGACTATCGATCAGAATGATAACGACGATCACTATACCAGCAGCCGTTCGAGACATTCCTTTGTCCAGACAGCATTGACGCGAAGTGGCCACAGCACAGAAGCTGTTCTCAGCATGGTGAGAGCCACCAGCATCCAAGCGGATACTGATGGCGTTGCGTATATCATCATGGTTGTAACCTTACATTGCCAGGAACCCGCATCTTGAAAGTAGTGTAGGTTAAAATACATAAAGCCAGTCATGCAGGGGACCTGCTACTAATGTCAACTGGTCAGACCAGGCCAGAACCTGGAAGAACACACCAAACGTGGATGCTGGAAGGCGAGTCATGATCAGGATTATCATAGAATTACCGAAAATGCCCAGTACGAGAATGACAGGGGCGCTGACATTGAAGATCAAGACCACAGCCTTTTTAAACGGTTCGTATTGATCTTTCCACATGCCGTCTGTGAGACTGTCTGAGTTCTCCACGTAACTCCTGTTGATGTCATTGCTCACCCCTGTCATACCTTCCATTTTGTTTCCTTCCATCGTACTGTTTTCTTCCATCATACTGCTAACTTCCACCATGCTGCTCTCTTTTATCATGCTGCTCTCTAAGCAGACTGAAACCGTAAGGGGGTCTGATTCATTTCAATGACTGAGTTTGAATTTGTTGTCTGCGGTCACAGAGAAGATGGCATTTAAAAAAAAAAAAAGATCTGTGGTGGTTTAAAGAGCGCGCATATAGGCTATGCATTAATGTATGACTGATAACACTTAGAAGCAACAGTGGATTAATCTATATTAAATTGTCAGTGGAAGCCAGTTCTAAATATTAGCAGACAGTACACTGATCACCATGCCAGATCTCCTCAAGACAGCCTCTAACAGAAGAGCCTGGAGAGAAACGGCGGCTGCCTCATCACGTCCCCCCAGCGACCCCAGCGGTCAGGGGAATGACTGATTGACACTGATCAGACTTGACTAATGCGTGTCTAAATTCGTTTCAAATGCAAAAAGAAAAAAGAAAACATAGGATTTGTTGAGAGAGAGAGAGAGAGAGAGAGAGAGAGAGAGAGGGAGAGAGAGAGAGAGAGAGAGAGAGAGGGGGGGGGGGGGAGAGAGGGGGGGGGGGGGGGGGGACAGAGAGATTGTGTGATGCGACATGATCTTAAATTTCACCTACATGTGCACACACATTACATTATAACATTACGGTAAATTACAACAATGGCGGCCACATGCACTTGTTGATCACACATCGATTTAAATCTCTGTGATAATCAGCTGGCCCGCATTGACTGATTTGAACAAACTCACTCCAAAACGGGAGACAGGGTATGCAGTCTACATCTTCGGCATGTTCTTAGTCTTGATTTGGCCGGCTTGTGCTAATACAACGTAAAACAACATGATCTCAACGCTCCCCGAGTAAATGTCACTCGCTCAGGGAAACAAAAAGAAAAGATTAAAGACAAACAGCTTCAGGATGTGTACTTTTTCTCCATTATGCTCCCTAATGTTAGCTCTTAGGGGTCGATCTTCCCCAATCCCAAGGCTTTCATACAGTACTGATGGGATCAATGACTGTTGGGATAAACAGTCTAAAAACTGTGCACAATTGCCCCAGGGCGGCGCCAGTCTGATGGACATCCTGCATATGGACGTCCCTACATGCATGGGCATCAATTGCCTTTCCCTCATACGAGGCTCAGTAATAAGGGCGACTGTTTATGATTGCTATTTCTTTTCATGAATTCGTAAAGGTCTTTGTCTTGCTTGCACCCTGGTGATCATTAGGTGCCAGCTTTGGAACTTAGAGCTTTGATCCCCAGAAACACAACATTCGGCGTTGCAGGTGAAGTGGGAGAAGAAGACAGGTAGGTCATTGCTTGTTCGTCGAGTCGACGAGCATAACTTCAGTGATCTTAGAATTACGTGGGGATGGGGGTGGGGGGTGGTGGATGGGGGAGGGAGACGATCTGCAGGTGGCTGATCAGGCCAATGCATGCACGGAATGTGCGGTGACAGTTTGGAAGGAAATGTGGAGATGTCCTCTTGACTGCTGACGCAGGCTTTCCTCGC
>JADBJO010003646.1:162500-182500 GCA_016801955.1 Conus betulinus | reverse complement strand
GTGCAAAGGCCTGTGCTTAACTTTATGTGACTAGTATATTTATATCCTCTGATGGACATCCTTACGAAACAGCAAGGTTGTTGAACGTAGTGGCTTATGAAGGCTGAAAGAGAGGGAGCGTCAGGAGATGAAATCCTCCTCCTAATACCTTCCATGTCCATAGAGGCAGTAATGCAAATATCAACTATCACCACAGCAATGAAAAAAAACTGCATAAAGAAAGCATGACAAAAATCTCTTTCGCAGTGAGTGCTGTTAAGACAAATATTATAAAACTTGAGACGTTCTCCTAACAAAAGCTCTGACAGACTCTGTCCGCCACTCCGGATGGCAAGGATGGGCTCTATAAAAATCTTGCATCTGCCATAAGGAGCATCCCCAGCACAGAACAGCTTATTCTCCTGAACGACTAACGACTTCAATGCCAGCGTGGGTGAAGCCAACGACTCGTGGCCCTCTTACGTTGGTTCCTTGGGAAATGAACGAAAAAAACAGGCAACGACCGCTCGAATTTTGCACCTGTCGCATACTGTACATCGCTAACTCCTTCGTCAAGATGAAGCCTCAACACAGTCTCCTGAAGACACCCACGCTCAAAACATTGACATCAACTGTATCGGATCCTGGTAAGATGCTCCGCTGTCAAAAACCTGCTCCACGCTCGCTCTTACCACAGCGCGGACTGCTTCTCCCAGGCCTGCAAAAGATTTTGGTCTATCAGCCTAAAAAGAAGACAAATATCCTGGGTCAAGACACGCCGTCACAAACAGTTGTCACCATTGACGACAATGAACTTGACACCATCCATCAATTCACTTACCTTGGGTCCACCATCACTGATAACCCTTCACTTGACACTGAGATCGACAAGAGGATCGGGAAAACAGCCACAACACTCGCTCGTCTTACAGAAAAGGTGTGGACAAACCCCAGCGTGACTACAAAAACAAAGATGGCTGTGTATAACGCCTGTGTTCTCAGCACCTTTTATATGACAGTGAGACATGGACCAAGCATGCTCGCCAAGAGAAAAGGCTCAATTCCTTCCCACCTCAGAAGCCTCCGGTGTATATTAGGCATCTCCTGGCAAGACAGGTGACCAACACCAAAGTTCTGTCTTGCGCTGGCCTCCCTACCATGTATACCCTGCTGAGGCAGCGTCAGCTGCACTGGCTGGGTCGTGTTTGCCACATGGAGCATGGTCGCATCCCAAAAGACATCCTCTATGGAGAACATGCCGCTGAACAGAGAAGTATTGGCTGCCTACAGCTGAGATACCAAGATGTTTGCTCAAGAGACATGAGGCGCTGGAGATCAACACTAAGTCCTGAGAGGACCTCGCAGCAGACCGCAACAGCTGCAGAAGTACTCTAAAGAAACAGCTGCAGATTGGCGAAGACAAACTGACAGCTCCTTCAGTGGAAAGCGAGCCTGCATAAAGGTGATGACAGCCAAGGAACCAGTGTCAACATACAGAGGTGACCCCTGCGACAGCAATCCCCTAGAATTTCAACGAGTAGAAAGCTGCATGTCATTCTACAACATAGCACCACTGGATGGCCATGAGAAACGTCCTGTTTTGTTTTATAAAAACGTATCCAATAGTATAAGGGACAGCACAAAGACATGATTATGTCCTGCGACAGAGACTACCCACTCTCGCATTGGTCTGTATAGCCACAGGCGATGCTGCTTGGGTCGAGCAGACAGTCCAGATAGCTAAATATTAGGTCGGATAGCTATGACCAACGGAGGCCCACCAACAGACTGGTCCCGGTGTTCTAACAGTTTCTGAAGGTCATGGTGTTCTAACAGTTTCTGAAGGTCATGGTGTCCTAACAGTTTCTGAAGGTCATGGTGTCCTAACAGTTTTCTGACGGTCATGGTTTCTAACAGTTTCTGAAGGTCATGGTGTTCTAACAGTTTCTGAAGGTCATGGTGTTCTAACAGTTTCTGACGGTCATGGTGTCCTAACAGTTTCTGATGGTCATGGTGTCCTAACAGTTTCTGACGGTCATGGTGTCCTAACAGTTTCTGATGGTCGTGATGTCCTAACAGTTTCTGACGGTCATGGTGTCCTAACAGTTTCTGATGGTCGTGATGTCCTAACAGTTTCTGACGGTCATGGTGTTCTAACAGTTTTCTGATGGTCATGGTGTCCTAACAGTTTCTGATGGTCGTGATGTCCTAACAGTTTCTGATGGTCATGGTGTCCTAACAGTTTCTGATGGTCATGGTGTTCTAACAGTTTCTGATGGTCATGGTGTCCTAACAGTTTCTGATGGTCGTGATGTCCTAACAGTTTCTGATGGTCATGGTGTCCTAACAGTTTCTGATGGTCGTGATGTCCTAACAGTTTCTGAAGGTCATGGTGTCCTAACAGTTTCTGATGGTCATGGTGTCCTACAGTTTCTGATGGTCGTGATGTCCTAACAGTTTCTGACGGTCATGGTGTCCTAACAGTTTCTGATGGTCGTGATGTCCTAACAGTTTCTGATGGTCATGGTGTCCTAACAGTTTCTGATGGTCGTGATGTCCTAACAGTTTCTGATGGTCGTGATGTCCTAACAGTTTCTGATGGTCATGATGTCCTAACAGTTTCTGATTGTCATGGTGTCCTAACAGTTTCTGATGGTCATGGTGTCTTAACAGTTTCTGATGGTCATGGTGTCCTAACAGTTTCTGATGGTCGTGATGTCCTAACAGTTTTCTGATGGTCATGGTGTCCTAACAGTTTCTGATGATAATGGTGTCTTAACAGTTTCTGATGGTCATGGTGTCTTAACAGTTTCTGATGGTCATGGTGTCTTAACAGTTTCTGATGGTCATGGTGTCCTAACAGTTTCTGATGGTCATGGTGTCTTAACAGTTTCTGATGGTCATGGTGTTCTAACAGTTTCTGATGGTCATGGTGTCCTAACAGTTTCTGATGGTCATGGTGTTCTAACAGTTTCTGATGGTCATGGTGTTCTAACAGTTTCTGATGGTCATGGTGTTCTAACAGTTTCTGATGGTCATGGTGTCTTAACAGTTTCTGATGGTCATGGTGTCCTAACAGTTTCTGATGGTCATGGTGTTCTAACAGTTTCTGATGGTCATGGTGTCCTAACAGTTTTCTGATGGTCATGGTGTCTTAACAGTTTCTGATGGTCATGGTGTCCTAACAGTTTCTGATGGTCATGGTGTCTTAACAGTTCCTGATGGTCATGGTGTTCTAACAGTTTCTGATGGTCATGGTGTCCTAACAGTTTCTGATGGTCATGGTGTCCTAACAGTTTCTGATGGTAATGGTTTCCTAACAGTTTCTGACGGTCGTTGTGTTCTAACAGTTTCTGATGGTCATGGTTGCCTAACAGGTTCCGATGGTTGTGGTGTTCTAATAGTTTCTGACTGGTCAAAGTTATCTGTTAGAATTAGCAGCTACTTGTCTATTTCCTTGATCCCTGCGCTGATCATGTCATTGTTCTAAAAACTGCTTGCTCCATCTGTTCTAAAGAATTAAGGAACAACGATGTTGACAAAAAGTTTATACTTCATTTGGGATTAAGGCAAGGCGAATAAGAGGACATACGAAAATTGCGGCAGTGATTTCTTGTCTGTTAACGATTCAGGTTCGTGTCACAGCCAGAGTGATTATGATTCAGCAAATGGGCACATAGTGAGTACCACGGAATCAGCACCAGCACCGATCATATCATTATCAAAATATTTTGTGAAATGACAATGACAAAATCTCATAGCAGCCATTACAGCAATCCCCTCGAATTTCAACGAGCAGAAAGCTGCATGTCATTCTACAACATAGCTCCATTGTATGGCCAGGGGAAACGTCCTGTTTTGCTTTATAAATGTATCCAATAGTATAAGGGACAGCACGAAGACATGGTATGCCGTTTAGAACTTTTTCTGTAGTTTGACGATGGAGTGTAGGTGGACGTAACAAGAATGACCTGTAACGGTATGCTTAATGGGTTTATTTCGTGGAAGAACGTTCTGTCTGCCTCAGGAACACTTTATTTGTGTGAAATGTATAAATTTTGTGACCAGAAACTTACATATCTAGCCAAGCTTTAGCCTGGGAACATTTTAGTAAATATAAGGTATAAGAAATAAATGTCAACAAACCTGCTAGAGCCCTGTTAGCATTTCTGTTTAATTTAAAGAACTCCTCAAAAACCATAACCCATTTTACAGTTGTCTTCAATTCATGGGCATTCTTCTTTTCCACACTTTCAGCTTTCAGTAACCTTTGTGTTAGCGAGTGGTCATAAGAGGGGGGTAGAGGGTAATGTGTGTTTGGCGGGTGTGGGTAGGGGTGGGTGGAGGAGTTTACGAGCGTGGTGAAGAAGTTTGGGGAAGAAGGATGGCAAGGCAGAATTGTCTCATATTCAAATACATTTCACTATCTGCTTGCCGTATCCGTGTCTTTTCTGTGTTCATAAACGATCCCGGTGGATTTTGTACGAAGGAAGCACAGAGTCGTGAGTTATATTCAACGCTAAACATTTCATGTTTATGACTCTCACCCTTAACAGCTACTGATTGTAACTGTCGACAGTGGGATGTTTTACCATCCTAGTGACGGAAATGGAACAGACAGATTGGATTATCAGATGGCACTGTCTGCCTTCTTCCTGTCACAGCATGAGTTGAGAATGTGTACGTCTACTGCATCCCCAACTTCTCAAAAACCAAAGGATTAAACTCCTTAAAGTTTCAATCTTACAAAATCTATACAAAGTATAGTTAAATTAATTTCAAGCACATACATTCTCTGCTGCTGTATAATAAGCTAAGCAGGTCATGGAATTCTGTATTTTGGAAGCAGCAGTTAGCTATCATTTCTCTATAGTTCGCATGGGTTTTCACTTGAGTTCTCTTTTGCCCGTGAAGCCGAACTTTGATGACGATGGAAAGATGGTGAAAGGGAGAAGGTTTGGATAATTGTAGATGGGTCATCATGATATCCGGTTTATTTTGGTGCTTTAAGTTGTAATGTTCACATTCTTATTCGTCAGTATATCCTTCATGTTCGTGCTTTATTTATAACTTGGCCCTTAGGCGTGGTCATTACAGCGAGTTGTCGATTTGATTAGAAGACAGCTGTGAGCCCGTGCAAGCCCGTTGTCATCAATGATTAGCAGTTGCCCATGGGCTGATATGGACCACATAGGCACGCAGAGTGAGTCAGCTATTTACTGAATTGGATCATACAGACACACAGAGTAAGTCAAGAATAGGCCGACATGGGATCACATGTAAAAGCGGAGCAAGTCGGCAATGGGCTGACATGGATCACACAGAGAATCAGAGTAAATCAGCAATTACCTAACTTGGATCACACAGACAATTTATGTAAGTCGACAATGGACTGACATGGATCATACAGACATGCAGAGTAAGTCACCACTGGGCTGACGTGGACTACAGACACGCAGAGTAAGTCAACGATGGGCTGACGTGGATCACATATGCTGAATAATGAGATGCATTATTATAATGCCATTGACCAATCATAATTTAGAATGATTGTAGCACCGAATGTCAACTGCCGGAAATACGTGGACTTTGTGAGAGGAATGGAGAAGAAACAACTTTCACAAGAATCGTCTCTCGAGTACTCTTAAGCTAGCGTGTCACTACGCCTAGTGCGGTGACAGGGATCCCCGAATGTAGAAGGCTACCCCCCTTTTAATCCCACCCCCGCCCACACTCTAAAACTACCGACACCACGAACAAAAATACAAAAACACCAAATAATAGGTGCATCAAACAATCAAACTTTATTCAAATTCACACTCGCCCACACACTATCAGCAAAAAAAAATCTTCAAACAATAATACAAAAAACCCCTAAAATTAGCAATACACAAGAAAAAATGCCCCGACACCCCACCTTCAAATCCAGGAAGCCTCAAGGGACCCCAACCCACACAGGGTTTATACCGGACCAGGGATACTCCAGGGACTATCACGTGGTAACCTGGGGCTGGGTCATCCAGAGGTAGGATGGCCCACCGAACCCAAAGTGCCTGTGCGATATGAACCACAAGGGAACACAACGACACCTCCCCAAAAAAAAAAACAAACAAACAAACAAAAATCGTTACAATTCCCCCTCCACACAATACATACAAATATATGTATGTATGTATGTATGCATGTATGCCTGTATGTATGTATGTATGTATGTATAATTATAAACAACTCACGAACAATACCATTCACCCTTCGCACACTCGAACCATCTTTTTTTTTCACACAATCAGTTCCCACACACTCCAACTTTTTCCGCTTCCTTCCCGAACGTTCACGGTTTTGTGCACTGGTGACCACACTGTCACTGAGGTCCTGATGCCCCAGCAGACGAAGCGCCGAACGATGAAGAATCGACGATGTCACAAGGTTCAACACGGAGTCATTGATTCAAAGTACACTGTGACACATATTGAAGAAAATGAAGAGCCCAGCAGTTCAGCAGCTCAGCAGATCTCAGCAGCAGGAGGGGGAGCTCCGACGCTCGCAGAAGGATCAGGCTCGCCCCCTCCCAGTCGTTTGTAGCGATGACCTAGAGGTCGGCCAGAAAGAAGTCGGAAACAGGGCAATACCAGGTAAGACGCCTCACACCAGAGGTTGCAGCAGCAGAGCGGTCAAACCCTGTCGACAGCTGGACATAAAATAGTTTCATGACTACTCTGGCCCGCAACTGATCATAGAACTTCGGGCACACCAGAACTACAACCCATTGTCTCTGTGACTTCATTGTCGGCCAAGGCATTTGAGCCATCACAACTAAGTGTAAACACATACACCAACAACCCAATCTGGCACTCACAATTCCACCAAACGGGGCATAGATCAGCCTACAATATCAATGAAAAAAAAAAAACAGAGTGCACAAAAAAACCGTTAAACTTCCGATTATGAACACCCCGGCTTTCTCCATATTCTGGAATATGGAAGTCAACAAAGTCAATTAATAATACTGTCAATGTGACAAAATTATTAACAACCATCCTTTCACATACCATACTATCAATATCATATTATCCATATCTCAATCGACACACTTCAAACGGTATGTACCCAAGTGGAACAGGATGATGCCGTAAATCAATCAACGAAATTATCCACAGAGATTTATAAAATAATAAAGAATTACTGTTTTCTTCAACGGCATATAATGAATGCCAAACGATTCAACAACAACACACGGAGAGCGGAAGCACTCGCCACTGCTGAATAAAAGACAATATTGGGTCAACCCCGATATGATATAATCCAATAATAAAATGAATGACCACTGTCACTGCCCTGAACTCAAATAGCGCAGTATCACCAAAACCGATAGCGATCGAAAAACAAATGACCGACGAGGCCGTATATAGTAACAAAGACCCAGACATACTAATAAAAGCGGAGCGACGACGGGACGAAGCCCCCCTGCTGGGCTGTACGTGACTAGGCATGCGCCTAATCAATTTCAACTTGTAAACAAATCACTGAGCTAACTTAAGAATAACACAACAAATCTAAAAACTACCTATTCCAACTTCCAATCATAGTGACGAAAAAGAAAACATGATGCATTAAATATATCAATGCATAACACCGCAAATCTTTATCAATTCAAACCACCAATGTCATATAATTCACCAACTTCACACAAACAGCCATGTACCATTTCCGTTCCAACTACAATAATCACTTCACACTCCCTCTTCCCCTACTCCACCATCCCCCCCCCCATTTTCGCTTCGGCGCAACAGCCATCCTTCATATGAAAAAAAGGGCATACGAAATGATTTTCTTTTCCAATCAAAAGAAAAATAAGAAATAAACAAAAACCTATTATAATCCTCATCAATTTTCATATATACAAACTTATGGTTTAACTCGATAATTATCAGAATTTAAAACAACACACTTTTTTTTTTTTTTTTTCATTTTCAACAAACGACGGAAACACAATGCAATGATACAACAACCGCCCCCACATACCCGACATTCGGCGCGCGCGCGCGCGCGCATGACGATAACCTCTCGCCCGAAACAGTAGCGCGCGTCAAGCATATGACACCTCCCTCTCACTCCTTCCCCCTTGTCTACAAGCCGGCGCGATTTACGGCCCGTAGATCCTCTGGGTTTTTTTTTTTTTTTTTTTTTTTATACTAAACTGAATCGCGCTTCTCACATTTCGCCTATGTACAAACGACGCGTTTCGATCCAGCATTATCTGCCTCCAACTCCCTTCTTCAATGAACAACCTGCCGAACACTTCTCACCTGGAGTTACGATGACCAACGAAGACAATACAGGACAAACACCCGCCAGAGCAGCTCCAGACCGGGGGGAAACCCTCGCCCCTTGAAGGCGTGGACACTGGTGGCAGACACCGACACACCGATAACTTCTTCTTGGAATCCCGAGCTGTCACAAGGACACACCGATGGGTTTCCTGGCAGCCCACTAAACAAAGTGGCAAAAACTGCTCACCAAACGCTGGATCAGAAGACCTCCGTCTCGAGCCAGGAGTCGCGAACAACTGAATCAGACAGTCAAAAAAAACAGACGACACTTAGAGTTGACAGACACCCTGAAGCATGACTGACAAGGCCACACCCTGACTTCGACCAATCATCAATAGGTTGCCCAGGGAACGGCACGACAAAACTGCAGATAGGGGCATAGATAGCGACAGTCGTATACAGACTCGAAACACCACAACTTGCCAGAAGACCAATCAGCAATAAGTCACCTAGGGTGACGAGACCACACACTTCCAATATGGGAACAACTGTGTATCGGCACAGACTCTAGATTATAAATCCCTCCAATCATCAATCGATAACCACCAACAGCTTGTACACAAGACCAAATATGGACACAACCATATACAAGCACCGATCTCCAATAGTTGGTCAACCAATCACCCATAAATCACCAAGGCAACAGACCACAAGATCACAAAAATGGATACAGCCAAATATAGGCACAAACTTCACCCTCTTTGGTCGATCACCTACCAACAATGACTCGACCAAAACACACACACAAAAAAAAAAAAAACACAAAACAAAACACGCATCGTAACCCCCAAATATCGACATGGGAAAAAGAAAGAACTGACCGCTGCAATAACTCCACCTTGCAATATGCGCAGTTATGTCCCTTGAATGTCCGTGCGTGACATACTGTGATCTACTGAGCGTTAGATAACACGACAGCATAGACACGCACTGTAGAAGCAATGGAAGATAAAATCAACATATATGTCAGGAAATAACTATCACCATAGAGAATGTGGTAATTTTAGTGTCGGATTTTTCGGGTTTTAAAAAGCATATAGGTCTATGAGTTGATGTAAAACTGTCAAAAGCAACACCAGATTAACACTTTTTCAAGTGATTGTGTACGCCGGTTCTAAATGATACCAGACATTGACATACTAATTGGGTTAATGCATGTCTGAATTGTTTCTTAATGCGAGTCAAAGGAAGAATAGATCGGCCATGCACTTTGTTAAAGAGAGAGAGAGAGAGAGAGAGAGAGGGGGGGGGGGGCAGAGAATGGTGTAGTGCGATGTTACTTCCTGTGGCGTGTTGTATCCACATAGCTTTGTTTGGAGTTTCAAAGTTTCATGTTACGCTGTACTGTGCAGTGTGTTTCATGTTGAGCTGTGTTGTGTTCCATTATGTCGTGACGTGCTGTGGTTCGTGGTGTTGTTTATATGTTTGTCCCCTCAGAAACACACATAAATAAGTGCATGCATAACAACCCCACCCCCCCCCTTACTCCCGCTATTCCACCCACCGAACCTTCTGCAATTCCTTCACCTTTTCTCTAAGAAGGATTGCCAAAAGGGATTTTCGATCTTGTTTCTCGGAGGAGGTACCATGATTCTTTCTCTTCCTGATGACTGCAAGGGCATCTCAAGCTTACTGTACTCTTCAATGGCTCTCACTTTTACACGTTCACCCATGTTTCCACCACATTACTCCCCTTAATGAGATACAGATTATATAGGCTTTGAGTAAATATATCTTCATCCAAAAAAGTCTGGACAAGAAAGTCACAAGAGCATGGTTCCCAGTTTAACGGACCCAGTTATATCTAATACTATGAAGTCAGTGACAGAAAGGATTACCTTCTACTACCAGTCCACCAACATAATACACATTATTTTTGGTTGGACGTAGTACTAGGTATCCGGTTTGTGTTGCTGTAAAAACTTATTCAGTAGTGTTATGCTACGTAAAATGTATTACAGCTTTACAGATGGCCTCGCTTACATTAATGCATGGGTCCCTATTTTTCATCAGTATAATTGACTTCGTGCTCACCTGTTTAGGAGGCGCTTTATTATTTTTAAAAAAAAATCTATTTCTTTATTATTTCATTTTGCTCGATGTGCACTTTAGGGTGCCTTTACCAGCCTGTTCATAGATGAGACTGATCTTGTCATCAGGCACCGACGATTTTTCTTCCAGTGGTTTGAAAAACTTTATCAGTGGTTTACCACTGGGTCTGCCATGGTGACTCTAACATGATATAGTTCTGGAGCTCTGGTAGATTATGCTGCAAGTTTGTCTGATGTACCACATTGTTCCTTGCTCACCTGTTGGAGATCCGTTAGAGCGACCATATCACCTGACAAGATGCGTTTGTTGTTCTTTGGCATCCCATAAGAAGAATATCTCCATTGATATCAGTATATGTGATTCTTCGTCTTCTATTGCATGGGACATTAAAGGCTCCAGTAAAATAATCAATGACCGGCTTCTGTGTATACAAAACCTTAGTAGTAGTACGTAAAAAGCCCTTTCTGTTGAGACTGGGGTTGTCTGACTATAATCAGCGGCTACTTGTCTGCTTTCTTGATCGTTGTGCAGATTCTGTCATTGTTCTAAGAACAGTCTGCTCCATCAGTTCTATTCAACTCACTGGCAAAGGTGTCAAATCATTTAAACTTAATCTGGGTCAAGGTGAGGCAAATACAAGGACAATCGAGAACAGTTGCAATGATATCTTCTCAGTTAACGATTCAGGTTTGTACCACGGCCACACCCATCATGATGCAGCAAATATTTTCACATAGTCAGTACCACAGAATCAGCACCCAGCGCCGATCATACCATTATCAAAACATTTGTTAAAATGACGGTGATAAATAGAACAAAAGCTCGTGGCAGCCAGCACAAACAAAATCCCCTCGCATATCAACCGCTGGAAATTCTACAGTGCTGCTGCAGTGTGTGTGTGGAACTTTTTTTCTATTGTTTGATGAAGCATGAAGTGGAGACAGCCGTCGCAGGGATGATCTGCAACGGTGTGCTTCATGGACCGTATCCCGTGCGATAACGTCTCCTTTCTCAAGAATGCCCTGCTTGTGTGAAATGTATACACTTGGAACTGGAGAAAAAAAAGATTTACAGATCTAGCTAGCCTTTAGTCTGGAAATGTACCGCTCAACAGAATAAAAGCTTGGCTTTGTGGATGAAGAATATGGAAGAAGTGGCCAACGTCGACAACAGGCATAAAACACATGAAATGAAGATCAACAAACGTCTCCTTAAGGAGCAGGCTTATGAAGTGTGGGGGAGAGAGAATGGGGTGGCGGAGGGAGGGAGGGAGGGAGAGAGAGAGAGAGAGAGAGAGAGAGAGAGAGAGAGAGAGAGAGAGAGACAGAAACACACACCACACACACACACACACACACACACACACACACACACACACACACACACACGCAATAATTTCCCTGCATAACATGATTTTCGAATGATGGAAGGTTAGTGGAAATAGACCTAGCATTCCACTGTAAAATTTTGAAAGACCCATTACATTGTTGTTTCATAAGAGTTAGTCTTCAAGTTCGATATTCATTTAATCATTTTGTGAAAACCCAAGGGGGGGGGGGGGGGGGGGGGGGGGGGGGAGGAAAAAGAACCCCTAGTAAATACCACATAGAATTAAAAAAAAAAAAAAAAAAAAAAAAAAAAAAAAACACACACACACACACACACAATAAGTGTGGGTGATGTTAAGACAGATATGTCTCTCATTTCGAATATCATTAAACCTCATTCTTGCACCGTCCCAAGGTTGCCACATTTTATTATCCTCCACTTTTTACCATTAACGGATTAAATGGAAAGGTTCAATGCGCAATATATATAAGGTGTGGCTTTCAATATTCAAATATTTTTCCTTGGCCAGTACCAAGTGATAAAAAAGGTTGTTTTGCTGTCGGTGCTGCAGTTTAAAGTAAATGAGTGCTCAATATATAACATATTATCAGTGTATTACCCAGCTGGTCAAAGGAGGACAATACAGACTGGCTTAAAAATACGGATTTCTCTCAGAAAAAAATGGATAGTTTTGGGGTGATTTTAATGCCCATGCCCCTTTCTGGGATACAAACAGCTCTAAAGTAACATGTAATAGGTTTGTTGAGAATGTTGTAGATTCGGAGTTAATATTATTGAATGATGGTCGTATTACAAGAATTCCTGATGTATCAACTCATAATCCCAGTGCTATTGATTTGACTTTAGTGTCCCCAAACTTAGCTGTAGATTATGACTGGTCCCCAGGAGAAGATTGTCTTGGTAGTGATCATCTTCCCATAACCATCGCTCTCAATGTAAATTTTCAATTCAAAACTCGACAGATCCAGTAGAAAACATACCAAAAAAATATAACTACAAATTTGCAAATTGGGAGATTACAGCAAATTCTTTGAGTCTCATGATCCTGATTCAATAATCAGTGAAGATATCGATCAATTTTATTCAAATTTTAAGAAAAATATTACTTCTTGCAGCTGAGAAGGCGATACCAAAATGTGGTTACAAGAAAATGGTAAATATATTGGTAATGTTTGGGTGGACAGAGGAGTGTAAAATAGCGGTGACATCAAAGCGCAAGGCATTCAAGACATGGATTAAGAGATAAGACTGAGGAAAACTTTCGATCTATGAAAATACAGAAAAATGTTTGCAAAAAGATCATCGCTCTAGCAAAAAAGACATATTGGGAAATATTTTGTATTCGGAGATTACAGAATCAAAGGATATGTACAAGGTTTGGAAAAAAAATAAAAGAAATGAAAAAAAAATGTAACAGGACACAATCATTTCCTGTAAAATTAGATTCGGAATTTCCAACTGCGTTAGAAAAGGCTGAGGCTTTTGTAGACACTTTTTCATGTAACAGTTGTACAGCAAGCCTGAATCCAGAGGCTAAACTTTTTAGAACAACCGAGGAAGAAAAAGAAATGTATTCAGACCCTAGCCCAATTCAAGAACACTATTTAAATTCTCCTTTACAAATTACAGAATGAAAGAAGCATTAGCTTCTATCTCTTTCTTCAATTCAGCAGTTGGTCTAGATGGAGTTTCTTACCAGATGCTATGTCACTTGCCTCCTTCTTGGATAGGTTTGCTACTTTCTTTATTCCAAAGTGTTGGGATATTGGCGCTATTCCTAAAATCTGGAAGAGTTCAGTAGTTGTACCAATTCTAAAAGAGGGCAAAATTAGATCTTCAGTTAACAGCTATAGACCAATTTCGCTTACTTCTCATGCTGGAAAAATAATGGAAAAAAATATACTCAAACGGATCACTTTTTATTGTGAAAAGAAACACAAGATCCAGTCCAGCAGGCTGGCTTTAGGAAAGGGAGATGCACTACAGATCATTTGGTTAAGCTTACTCAGGTCAAACGTCAATTTTCACGAAGAAAAAGCACACTAGCTACATTTTTTGACGTTTAAAAAAGCGTATGATAGTGTTTGGCATGCCAGATTACTGTTCAAATTAAAGGAAATAGGAATTTGTGGCAAATTGTATGGATATATTAAAGCCTTTTTGAAGGATAGACATATGTGTACAAAAAAAAATGGCAATACCTACTCATCATTCAGAAGTGTAGATATGGGGATCCCACAAGGTTCAATCATTGCTCCAATTTTATTCTCCATTTTTGTTTATGATCTTCCAAAAGCTTTGTCTAAGAACACACATGTGGTTCAATACGCTGATGATATTGCAGTATGGATAAACACCAGTTTAAGGAAAAATTCGAATAAGAGGACTATCAGACATGTGCAGACAATATATCAACAGGAACTAAACAATTTATCAAAGTATATAAGAGAAAAAATGTTTAAAATTGTCAGGAGAAAAAAAACATGTTTGCTGCTATTTAATATGGTGAAAAATCCTTCCATGTTACCTATTTTGAAATTAGAGGATAATATCTTGAAATATCAAAATTGTGTTAAATTTTTAGGAGTCTTTTTGACAACAAAACTTAGTTGGAAAAAGCATATAGAACATTTATTAGCCAAGGCGAGAAAAAGAATAAACTTTTTAAAGATAATCAACCACCAGCCTTGGGGGCAAGACACAAAAAATTTATTGCATTTGTCTACTTCTTTAGTTCGATCCAAATTAAAGTATGGCCAGGAAGTTTTTATTTTTCTGCTCCAAAATATCTTTTTTTGAAAAAAAGCTACAAAGTTTGGATAGCAAAGCAGTAAAATTGGCCTTAGGGGTTCCATTTCATGCAAATACTATCAAAAGTTATCAAGCTGCAGAGGTGTTACCTTTTGGAGAACAACGGCTCTTAGACGTATCAAAATATGTGATCAGAAGCCTGTCAGTTAAGAACTCAGTTACAGCAGAACTATTGATGGACTCGAACAAAGATTATCCCAAACGAGCTAGAAATATCATTTATTTACAACCAATTAGAAATTACACGTATAAGCTTATGTCTGATTGTAACATTGATTTATCAACAATTTCTGAAGATCCCATCACGCCTAAGATCCCCCCTTGGGAGCATTTGTGTGGGAATTTTGATTACAATTACACAAGTGTTTCTAAAACTGAAAACTTTAATCTCTTGGTTAGTGATGTCAGAGTTCATCTTGACAAGTTTTTATAGTAATCACCTGAAAATTTACACTGATGGCTCAGTCCTAGATAACATTGGTAGTGGTTCTGGTTTTGTCATTCCTAGTCTAAATGTCCAAAAGAATTATCATCTTGGCAAAGGGTTTTCCATATTTACAGCAGAATTGTATGCAATATTGATGGCTTTGAGCTACATTTATGATGCTCCTATGCCTTTTCATAATATTCTCATATGTGTGGATTCTAAATCTGTCTTGCAATCTCTAGAGCATTGGGACAGTAAGGCTCGGAAAGACTTACTTTTTGATATTCATCACCTCATACACTGTTTGAGGATTCATGGAATACGTATTGACTCTGCTGGGTTCCCTCTCATAGTGGTTTTGAAAATGGAACGAAGTAGCAGATATTCTTGCTAAAGCTGGAGCTAAACATTGCCCTGCTTGTAATTCTTTATCTTCACTGAAAATATCTTCGTCAGAAAGTTTGCTAAAATTAGAAAGTTGTGTTTATAACAGAATTTGTGGAGAAAATCTTAAATATGTAAATACTTGTCCTCGTCACATTTCCAAGATAGTAACAAAACTCAAGTTGAATGCATGGAACACAAAATATTCTTGCCACGTTCTTTGTACTTGTGGTAAGCCTATTTCAGTGCATCATCTATTGATGGAATGTTCCGTCTTAACTCCAATCTATAAAGAAAATTCTATTGATATCAAAGTCCAAGATATCAGTCAAATAAAAAAAATGAAAACACACACACACACACACACACACACACACACACACACACACACACACACACACACACACACACAAAAGGAGACAGACAGACAGACAGATTGATTCTTTATTGTTGTTTTTATTTAAAAAACCTGTTTCTTTGCTTCCCTCATTTCTGGTTTACAGTATTGAGATAATCATCCTTTTCGTGCACAATATTTCTCTCTTTGTTCTTGTTTTCAAACGGGCTAAACTTAAACAATCTTTGGAAACAGTGAAGTGTCGCCCTCACAACGAAAGCAGCAACAAAACCATATCATTTACGTTTCGAAGATTGTACGTGGAAAACCTGTAATCTGTTCCCTGTTGTCAAATGGTTATTAGCTGTGAGCATTCGTATTAGTTTTTATCTTCATTTTTTTAAAAACATTTTATTTGCTCTTATTGTTGTTAGACAAAAGAAGAAAAACAAAAAAACACAGAAAGAGCAAAAATCAGAAATTAGATATGAAGCAACCCCCAAAATATATAATTAACAAAACAAACAAAAAATAAACAGAGAAGAAGATATAAACTTCACCATAGCATCATGCATGTACAGCAAGCAGCTTTTTGCAAATAGTTTCTCATCGTGTTTCAGTAGTTATTTTATTCTATGTGCATTCTATTGTTATTGTACTATGGTTGATGTTGTTACAATCGCATTGTTGTAATCCGATCTTGCCCATTAGGGCTTTGAAGAAGTAACACTACTCTGGATAGAGATCACTTCCTTTCTCCTGTGTAAAAAGAGATGCTGATTGTTTTGTAGCGTGCCGTGCTTCATTCAATCAGTTTGAAGCTGTACTGTCGAGACGAAAATCTGATCGCACGTCACTTAAAGCCTGCATGAATGGTGACGGTGACCTCCTGGCTGACGTCAGATAATACAATTCAAGGACGTCTACTGCAATGGATGAAACACACACACACACACACACACACACAGAGGCAAAGCCTGTTTTTTTTTTTCTTTTCTTTTCTTTTTCTTTTTTCTTTTCTTTTTTTTTAAGGAAAGCGACATGAAAGGAATTAAAGAAATGAATAAGGGTACCAGGAAAAGGTTTGAAAAAGGAACAAAAAAGGCGGAATAGAGAAGAAGAAGAAGAAGAAGAAGAAGAAGAAGAAGAAGAAGAAGAAGAAGAAGAAGAAAGAGGAGGAGGAGGAGGAGGAGGAGGAGGAAGAAGAAGAAGAAGAAGAAGAAGAAGAAGAAGACGACGACGACGACGACGACGACGACGAAGAAGAAGAAGAAGAAGAAGAAGAAGAAGAAGAAGAGAGAGAGAGAGAGAGAGAGAGAGAGAGAGAGAGAGAGAGAGAGAGAGAGAGAGAGAGAGAGAGAGAATGCTCCAGGATTACAACATCGTAACGTCCAGAGTGTCGTAAAAAAACAGCTTGAGATGTTAGGGGTGACGCAGCTACCTGAATATTGTCACAGGCCTTGTTGGTAATCTATCCATGTTCTCGTAAATTAAAGAAGCCCCACCCCATCTCCCCTCCTCCGCAATCAGGATGATGAAAAAAAACATGTATCGTTTGCTCCAACCAAATGTAGTAGTAATAGTAGCAGCAGCAGCAGCAGCAACAGCAGCAATAGGAGTTGTTGCGGTTGTGGCAGCAGCAGCAGCAGCAGCAGCAGCAGCAGCGGTACTAATTGACAGCATTTCTTAAACAACACTAGAGACAAATGAAATCAAAGAAAAGAAAGGGGAGTGGCAAAAAAAAGAGAGAAAAAAAAACAGAAAGAAAAAAAAAAACCATCATGGGTATGAAACAATGAACATTTGCAATAAATAATGTTCATGTTTCTTTGAACGTCTCTCTCAGCCACGTGCACACATCTGCATTGATGTACGTATACATTGTAGGACAGTAACAGCTATTCGATTGTCTGGGGCAGTCGATGACTTGTGTCTGGGAAACGCTGACCTGTCCTCTGAGCAAAAGCAACATTTTCAATCGTCCACTGCAGACAAATGCTAGCTCAGCTTCATTTTTCCAGGTATTGATTAATCATTGCTTCTGATGGAGATTTTGTTTGATGAAACCATGAATTGAAATTGCTGTTGATCACATCAATATCATTACATAATTGTGTCAAGCGTCTAGCTGAGCCAGAAACCACTGACCACTCAGAATGGACGACACTGGATGTCTTGTTTCAAGCACCTGCTCAGAAACTGGTAGACGACTATAGAGCATGTTTGACTGCGTCTTTGTCATTTAGCGTTTTACAGAATTTCAAATCTTCGCCGATGGAAAAAAAGGTAGGTGGTTTTGCGCGGGGACGTGTTAAAACTTTTCCTACCTTCCCATCCTCCCTCATCCCCCCCCCCCCCCCCCCCCCCCCCCCCCCATCTCCCGTCCACCAGCAGTCACCAAAAAAATATCTCACCAAGATGTCTGTAACGTACATGCGCGTGTACGCTGTGATCAAATCGTACAGATAAACACTGTATATCCCCTCCTCAAGATTTTCGGGAAATGGTCTATTGAAGAAAGAAGAGAAAGAAAGAAAGAAAGACAGGACAAGACTACATGGGGTTCCCAGGGGAGCGCAGACCACTGTCACGATCGAACTGAACCTGGATCTCCACTTTAAGTCAGTTCATCTTATTTCGCCTTCAATGTTAGTCATAGTTATGGATATAGACTGAAAGAGTTACTTCCCATATATATTTTAATATAGGATACAGGTAATTAGAAAGGTCAGTTTAGCTTTACTAGAACCGTTCTAAATGTATATGGAAGTATATTGCTTGACATATATTTTTTGTACTTTGCCAGTTACTTCACAGCGTACATCTTCAGAAGACATCGTGTTGTAACTTCTGATTCGCACCAAAAATTCGTACCAATATTTCAAAGAACTGTTCTTTGGTCACATGTGATCTTTTCCTGAACTTTCAGTAAGTCGATTCAGTTGAATTTGCATAATCAACTATGCAAAAATGTTGTTGTGTGGATCCTGGATTCGTTGTTGTGTGGATCCTGGATTTGCTGTTATCATCCAGTTAGAATGTTGCTGTGTGGATCCTGTTATCATCCAGTTAGAATGTTGCTATGTGGATCCTGGATTTGCTGTTATCATCCAGTTCCGGACAACAGATTTGTATCAAATATACACTGATGAGTTAGTGGCGATGTTGCCCTAATCGTAGAGATTGTCCCACAAGATGAGGTATGGCAGATCAGGATTCTTGCTGAATGTTCCATCGTCAATATGAGGTAGAGTTCGCGATGTCCACGTCGGTGTGTCTCAAGGCAACTCGAGATACACCAGGATCGACAGTCCTGATAACTGAGGCTGGGACCATTGTCGTGATATATTGTCCAAAGAAGGAGGCATGTGGAGGGACATGCTTTCTTCCTTGTGTATTGCTTTTCTTTCTATTACTGTCAACAGGTTTGGGCTCTGTTCCAGCGAATCCGTGACGAACTAGCAACAGCCATTAGGCAGCGGAAAACGGATCACAACAGAACTAGACTGAATTTCCGGCCATACTCGGCATCACTCGGTGAACTGTATAATATTGATCAAATCATTTACTCATAGAAAAGGCATGTCGGTTAATGCAATTTCATTCGGAGACAGTGCCAGATTTTAATGTACTTCTACCCATAAAACCACTCTTTTCGATCACTGCAAAAACAATCCTCCTTTGAAACTGAGGGCGAGCCTGCACTTAAACGACAGAATTTAACGGATTCATCACGATACTGATGATCACTCTAAAAATGATCCCCAACATGTTAAAGGGTCTTCAGTAAAAAAACGCTGTCCGCCCAGACTTGGTGATCATGAAATTTCTCATTCCTGCTGCGGATAGTACTTGTGAGTCTTTGACACACTTATAAAACTAGTTTCTTTCTGAAGAGAAATTCCCAGCTATGTGGAAAATGGCTCAGCTGGTAGGGAAATTTTAAAACTAACGTCCTCTTTAGCTGCTGAGCTGCAGTGTTAATCATTTGGAAGAATACTTTCAAAATATGAAGTTCTTCACGAAAACCCCCCAAAAAAAAAACTTTCAGCTACTGCTCAGCCTGGCTCCATTCCAGTTGCTTCCACACTTGACCAACCTCGAAGAACCCACGGTAATTACAGTAAGGTGTTTCTTAACTCTAAACCCATCGCGCAAGTCATCTTCTTTTGCGTGTCAAAAGCGTTGGTTAAGCTCCGGCATCAGGGATTTGTGTATATGCTTTCAGTGATAGGTATTAGGGGACAATTATGTGTCTGGCACAGTGACTGCTAAAGGGATTGCCATTGTCAGCTGTGCTCCCCGAGGGTCTGTCTGCTGGGCCAACCAC
>JADBJO010003646.1:150000-157500 GCA_016801955.1 Conus betulinus | reverse complement strand
AAATCCTCACAGACTTCCAAACCCTACGTGACGTCCGTAAATGGAGACTGATAAACCCTCCCAAGGAATCTTAGTAGTCGACTTACAAAGACCAAACACCTTTTCAAAGGGGGGTTCCTGCGATCGAAAACACAGCTATTTTATACATCAGCATGCAGCTTCCTGAGTCCTGAGTCAGAGAGAGAGAGAGAGAGAGAGAGAGAGAGAGAGAGAGAGAGAGAGAGAGAGAGAGAGAGAGACAGACAGACAGACAGACAGATAGACAGACAGACAGACAGACAGACAGACAGACAGACAGACAGACAGACAGACCGATAAAGATAGAGACAGAGCGTGTGTGGACATGCTGTGCAGGCGTTTGAATGGGTGTGTATGTTGAGGTGTGTGGGAGTGTGGGTGGGTGGGTGGTGGGGGAAGGGGTAAGGCGAGAGGGATAAATGCAGAAGAAGTGTTTGATGTCAGGACTGATTCTCTAGACTACTCCCCGCCCTCCATCAACCAAGCCTCCCCCCCCCCCCCCCACCATTCTTTAGCAGGTCACCTCAGTATAATAGTGCAGTCATGCATATGGACGTTACAGTGTGGGAAAACTTTGGGAATTTGTTGCAACTGGCTTGTCAGAGCCGGGCCAGATCGTGAGAACAATCTAGCAACTTCAGATTGATCAATAGCTATGAGTATCAGTAAGGCATGGCTCAAACAAAACATGGCTTTTGTTTTTAAAATGTTTAACGATTTACAACTTTCTCTCTATAAACTCATTTTAAAACAAAACATTAACAATCTAATAACAGCAAGTGATGTACAGTAATTTGTGTCCCACAGACTCATGTAACAAACATCAAACGAAAATGTTGTGACATATCTTAGTCTTGATTTAATCTTTTTTTTTCTCTCATCAAACTGACGTGAGCAGATGCGCAATGTGTACTTCTCACAAAACCTCTTTTTACGAATGTCAATAGCACACGCATCACAGCTAATAAGACTTTGTTGGTCTTTGTGGGGTGGTTGTCTGAGATTGGCAAAGCATATTTCACAAAAAAGGCAAAAAGCCTGTGGTCCCTCTCTTAGTGTTCGTTTGCAATGTGCAATATCACAAAATGGGATACAGCTGCATCTCTCTCTATGTGTGCGCTGTAAAGAGCTTCCCACAGTACATTCTAAGTGTGATATTTTTCTTACGGACAGACTATCGCCCGTTCGGTCTTTGAATGCAGCTGAGTAAATCAATGACAAAGTGATGGAATGGCGATATGTCCGCAAATCTTTGACATGAACATCGAGTTCATCATAATGGACGATGTTGGTCTCGGCAGTATATGAACTTCTTGGTACTGTAATGCACATGATCACCTCATTTGTCTCTGAGAATAGCTACTGTAGGCGTTTATTTAAAAAGTAAAAACGCAAACTCTGTTATTTTGTTTCTTAACAATTTTTCCTAAATTTGTCCCGAGATAACATTGATCTTAAATGGCTGTCCTCTGTCATTATTCTGTAATAGTCAAGAATGCTCCACGATTACCGATTAGTTGCCTTATTCCGTGGGTGTATATCTCTGAAGTTGACATAGATAAATAAATGACATTTAAATAGCGATAGAAAACAAGCGCAAAAGTTCACAATTGTTCCGTCAATATAATAATCACTTGGCAAAGATTTAAAATTAAAAAAAAAAAATAAAGCGGAGAAAGGGGGAAATCTGGAAATAATACATTATAAACGCGAAAAATTTTCGCTAGGTGTGTGGTGGGAACTATCACAATTCCCCTCAAAGCAACATTGATTTTGCCTATTTCTATTGATTGATTTTGCCTGCTTCTCAAAAGCAGGCCTGCTCTATTGATTTTGCCTGCTTCTATTGATTTTTTGCCTACTTCTAGACCTTAGACCTCCCCTGAATCAGATTCATTACGAAGATACGACTAAGTGTGTGTAAGTGCACTTGGCGTCAAATAGAGGCACACCACGGTCCGTATTTCTGAGGTGATCTTACCACCAAGGATTCAACAAAAGAATCCAGCAGCACCCCCAAAGCAGCCAGCGAAGGGTAGTAAATGAAACTAAACGAAAGTGTGGAGAGGAAAAAATTTGCTGAAAAATAAAAACATTATGCAAACAGTGTAACATGTAGGGGACAATCTTTGAGCCTATATGCTTGAGGATCCGTTAAAGGATGCAAGGGAGATCAAAAGATATGGAACAGTCTGAGTGGTCAGATCTGCTGTTCAATAACCCAAGCATTGTCAGCGGCTAAGAATTGTGCAGAATAACAAGATGGACAGAATTGTACAGAATAGAGAGATGGCATGTCCACAGATCGCAAACATCCTGACTGTTGTCAACAGTGCAGGGTAACGTTTATAACCTTGCTGGAAGATGAAAAAGACCAAAAGATGCCAAGAAGATATCAACATTACGAAAAATGAGGTAAACGCACATGTACATGTATACAGATGATGCTTGGTACATTTGGATTTGACTGACATAAGCTTTTGTGCAGACGGTTGGTAGAAAAAAGGAAGTCTTTTTTCTAGATCTTGTCCACTGTCATTGTTATATGTTTGAATGATGACTCTCATTATGTGTGTGTGTGTGTGTGTGTGTGTGTGTGTGTGTGTGTGTGTGTGTGTGTGTGTGTGTGTGTGTGTGTGTGTGTGTGTGTGTGTGTGTGTGTGTGTGTGTGTGTGTGCGTGCCCGCATGAGTGTGTGTGTGTGTGTGTGTGTGTGTGTGTGTGTGTGTGTGTGTGTGTGTGTGTGTGTGTGTTGTGTGTGTGTGTGTGTGTGTGTGTGTGTGTGTGTGTGTGTGTGTGTGTGCGTGTGTGCGTGCGTGCAAGCATGCGCGTTGCTTTTTTTTTCTTTGTTCTTTTCTTTTTTTACATCTGTTTTCCTTTGAAAGCCTGCTTGCTTGATTCTAGTAACAGTACCGTTAAAAGCCATACAGTCAATATTCCTTTTTAGTTTCTGAACATAGTAAAGACGATTTTGTAACTCTAATTCGTGCTCCTCAAGAAGAAGAAGAAGAAGAAGAAGAAGAAGAAGAAGAAGAAACAACAACAACAACAACAACAACAAACAACAGAAAAAACTGCAGTACACTTTAAAGTGTGTATGTTTACTGTATGCAAGCTGTCCCTGCTACCAAATAACTATTTCCTATGAACGCTGTGATGAATGTGTTATAGTACAGCAATAATCATTTAATGGCATATGCTTTCCATTATTATCTTGATATGGCTGTTGACGTGTAGTATGCATTATTTTCAACTGTTCTGACTGTTAGTGCGTCGAAAAAGTAATACTACTCTGGATAAAGATGATTTCCTTCGACTCTGTGAAAAGCGATGCTGATTGTTCAATAGCGTGCCGTGCTTGTTTCTGTCAATTGAAAGCTGTATCGTCGAGGCGAGAATCTGATCGCATGCCACTTAAAGCCCGGATTAATGGCGAAGATGACCTCGTGTCTGTCGTCAGAGAGAACGATAGGGGAACGTTGACAGCTGGTTATGAAATGCGAACGAAAAAAAAAAAAAAAAAAAAAAAAAAAAAAAACAAAACAAAAAATATGAAAAATTAAACAAGAATGAATGTGAAAGGAAAACGATAGGAAAGGAGGAAAAACAGCACATTGATGGATGAAAGAGAAGGAAAGACATAGTCTAGGTTGGCAAGGATTCCGCCATCCAAAGTTAAGTTACGGATGGTGTAAGAGGCTGGAAGTGACGTAGTTATTTTAAATCTTGTCACCGACATTGTGACGAACCAGTCCCAGTGTCGCCAGACTGCAGAAACCCTATTTCATCCCTTGCCTCCCCCCCCCCCCCCCCCCCCCCCTCTCCACTCATCAAAAGGAGCAAAAATGTCTGTCTTGCTTTAACACATGGACTAATCGTATTTTACACGGTGGTTTCTGTTATGGCGACTGCAAACATTTCCACATGGCTGTCGTCATATCCCATATGCTTGACAGTTCCATCATATACTATAGCAACAGCACAGATGTCCAGCGTCTTGAATCGTGAGTGTGCTTGAGAAACGAGTGATCTGTCACAAAAGTTTGTTCTGATTGATCGAATCTTCAGCATCGTCCACGTCACTGTACGCTTCCACGAGGATTTTCATTCTCTTCAGTCACTCCATTGTTTTCATCTCTCTCTCTCTCTCCTCTCTCTCTCTCTCTCTCTCTCTCTCTCTCTCTCTCTCTCTCTCTCTCTCTCTCTCTCTCTCATCCTGTTTATCTGTGTACATATCTATTCACTGGCTTTTCTATCAAGAAGGAAAGGTGTTTCTGTGTGACTGTCTGTTTTAGTGTCTGTATGTCTGTGTACCTGCTCCTTATATACATTCTGAAATATCATCTGATCTCCTTCAACATTGGCATCACAATCACACACACACACACACACACACACACACACACACACACACACACACACACACACACACACACACACATACACACACACACACGCACGCGCGCGCAAAGACATGGGCACACGCACAGAGAGAGAGAGAGCCATGCACACACACACACACACACACACACACACACACACACACACACACACACACTGGAACAAGCAAAGAACAAAAGTCTAACCCACTTATCGTCTTACCAGAAGTTGGAGAAGAAAAGGGGGGAGCTGAAAAGTGGACAAACAGTAAAGTTCACGAGAAACAGGTCCTTTCTTTGTTTCCGTTTCTTTCCTTTCGGTTCCTGTTATCTCAGCCCAATCTCGTTACACAAGGTAGGCGGCAAGAGCAGAAAGGAAACAATTCGGTAAGAAAAGGGGTAAAGGTCCACTCCCAGACACCTCAAAGGAGTGTTTGTCACAGCCCTCACTGACAGTTACTGTGGCTGATTCACGTCCACAAACGTTGTTTTCAGAACCCTCCGATCAAAACCACACACTGAGTGGGGGGGGGGGGGGGGGGGGGGGGACAGTCGAAATGATAACAGCGTCTGGAGGCTGAAACGATGCAGACATTGTGCGCAGTGCCTCCAGCAACAAATGAGGAGGTAGGCAAACGTGGTCAGCGAATTTTCGCCTGTTCTAGAGTGATCGGTGATCGGTGGATGATGCAGGCTTATTAGATGAACGTCAACACCTGTAATCATGAAGAGATGGATCAGCTATGGAATAAACATGTAATGCAGCACGTATAATGATATAGGTCTTTTATGGAGTGAGCGACAGCTCCTGCACAAACGATGGTAAACACCCACTATGAAATAAGAAGTAGCATCTTTTTTTTTTTTTTTTTTTTTTTTTTCCTTTTTGTAAACCTTGATAACATTTGTGTACGTGGTTGTGTGCATGTCAGTTACTGGACTTTTTTTCGTTATGGGCTTTAAAAGAAAATGGCAGTGAGCAGTAGAACAGAGCATCTTATACCGAGCTCATTTATTGGCAGTGAGGTAGAATGCTGTTTATGGGTAATGTTCTCGTACTCCAACACTCTGGTAATGTTCATACAGCATTTTACCGTTAGAGTGTGTCAGCTTTTTGTTGGCAAATGCTGCATTAAAAAAAATCTTACTAATGTTAAGCATCACAAAACTTTTTCTGTAGCCAAAAACTGTGAGTGGGCTGAGTACAAAATGTTGACCATGCTACCATAAAAAAATAGACGTCCAATAGGCAGTTAAATGCGGTGTCAAATCGAGTAAAGATAGAGGTCAACTGGACAATAAATTCTAATGCCAGCTTTAATAAAGATAGAGACATACTATGGGTAAAGACAGAGACATACTATGAGTAAAGATAGAGTCATACTATGTATCTTGCCAAGTCGAGTGAAGACATAGACCCGCCAGGAAGTAAACTGTAATGCCAGTTTGACTGAAGCTAAATTGAAAAGCCAACTCGAATGAAGATACAGAACTACTTGGGAGTGAACAACAAAGCCAGCTTGAATGAAGACAGGGATCTGCTATGGAGTGATCAGTAACTTTAGCTCAACTGAATACAGAAACCAGACCAGACTGCGAGGGTTGACTGCCAGAACCCAGTATTACATATACATATATATATATATATAGAGAGATACTGGGTATCTGGCATATATAGAGATACTATTCTGGCATATATATATATATATATATATATATATATATATATATATATATATACAGAGTAAGAGAGATACTGGTTCTGACCACCCTGAAGGGGAGAGGATGGTAGCCCTCCCCTAAATAAAGACACACACACTGTGGAGTGGATTGTAAAAGCCACCACAAATCGAACATCAAAAGGGAAACAACAGCCAGTTTGTTTGCTCGCCTGCAGAGTTCGACTGCGCCAATCGATATCAATCACCGTTTCCTGTTGATCAGGCTGGCTGGCGGTCTGTGTCCTGTAACTGCTTCGTTGTACGCCTCCCTCACTTCGCCCGCCGGCACTTCAACTGTCAACAAGTTGGCATAGGTAGTTACCACAGAGGACGACGACTCAACCAAAGGAACAATTTCACGCCATGTGCGGTGGTTGATGTTCCTGGAAAATGTCAGCAACTTGCGCAATTGAAAGGGACCCCAAGACAGCAGAACAGTGGGAAAGGGAGGCCAGATGTTTCTCCTTTTCTGTCTTCGTTGTATTAATTAATCTAAGGAGAAACTGCAGACATCAGCATTTTATTGAGCGAATGGTAAAGATTGTACGAATCATTCCAAATTTTCTGGTGCTTTTTTTTTTGGAAGGTGTCTTTTAAACGGTTGTGTGGTTGGTTTGTTTGTTTGTTTTTAGTTAATAATGACTTGTGAGTTTGACTTCAACGCCGTGACAGCCCGGATAAGGCCTTTGTGGTCGGCTGGGCTGTAAGCAACATTACCTTACCTTACTTTGCCTCTCTCTCTCTCTCTCTCTCTCTCTCTCTCTCTCTCTCTCTCTCTCTCTCTCTCTCTCTCTCTCTCTCTCTTCTATCTATCTCCCTATATATCTCTATATCTATATCTCTCTCTCTATATATATATATATATATATAGGTAGGCAGACAGATTACAGATATATTGTTATTTTTTTTATGCTTTTGCCCTTCAGCCAACCTGAATCAGGCTGATCGACACACACGCAAAGGGTAAACCATAAATATGCATGAGAGAGAAGTAAGGCAGCTAGACACGAACTGGATAAATAAATGAATAATGAAATGAAAGGATTGAAGGAAGAGAAAGGGGTGGAAGGTGAGGGAGAAAGACTGAAAAAGAGACGGAGAGAGGGGGGGGGGGGGGGGGGGGGGGGGGGGGGGGGCGGAGGCAGGCTATCATAAGAATCCGGTTACCTGGATTACAACAAATAAACGGCAGCAAAAATAGCAAACTGTGTTAAAGCATCAAAATTGCTTCTTTACGCAAAACAAAGGAAACATGCAAAATTAAAGCGGTGTTCCTGCGAAAGAAGAAAGGAATGAACGGTGGTTCCTGAAAAAGGCCACGCTGCAAAAGTTTGACCGCTATTTATGACCATAAAATCGTGAGTCTTGTACACTGATTCTTAA
>JADBJO010003646.1:140000-142500 GCA_016801955.1 Conus betulinus | reverse complement strand
TGTTCAGCGCAAGGAAGAACTCGTTTGAATGAGAACGAGGCTTCAAAGGGAAATAATTGTGATCACAGAAATGATGATAATATGAGTGATAGGAATACTAATAATGGAAAATATTAAAGCAAAAAAAGACTGATCAGAGACAAGATTACTACCAGTCTTGAATATCAATAAGTATGGGTATCAAAAGGAGAGTGGGTTAGAGGATTTTCTTGGGTTATATTTGTAAACAGAACACTGTTCTCTAAGGCGATGGTTTTGTCAATGCTAGAGGTGGTATATATCAATACTAGACTTTTGTAATTAGTCTCCAGCAGACACAGATAACATCAGACGAAAATGTTTTGCACCGTATGTTAAACCTTAGTTTTGTAGGAGGATTACAAAACAACGGAGGAAAAAAAAAAAAAAAACTTCGAACCTACTCATCTCTCAAGTTTTTTTTTCCTCAATTGTCTTGTTATCCTTTTTTGAAAGAACCCAGGCAGTCTAGCTTCTTTTATATCCTTAGTTTTGTAGTAGTTGTTATCAGTTGACCGAGGAGAGCAGGCAGGCAATGTTTATGACTTCTCACAAACACTCTGTTGTGAACGTCGATGGTATATGTATCACACGACAGCACGGCAAAGAAGGTTGGTCTTGGGGGGGGGGGGGGGGGGTGGAGGGGGGGATTCATCTTGGACAGATTGAGCTTTTGTCTTGGGCAGGCATTGCATATATTACAACATGGCACAACGCTGCGACCTGTCTCTTAGTATTTGTTTTGCAAGACGTCATGTAAGTTATCCCAGAATGACATTCTGCTCCAGCCTGTAGACGAGGGCCTCGCCATTGTGTGCGGTGTGAGTAGGTTCGGATTGTATCTTCAATGCGTGGCATTTGTGTTGCAGACAGATCGTCGCCCACTCACGCACTTGAACTCAGTGTAGTGGATCAATGACAAAGTAATGCGATGGGCGAAGTGGTCGCAACACTTTGACATGAACACTGGGTCCATCATGGGAAGTGACAACGTTGGTGCTGACTGTATGAGATGCTTGTTGCAGTCAAACACGTGATCGCTTCATAGGATTCTGAGAACATTTTTTTTTTTCGTGTGCTTTTTAATGGAACGCAAACTTTTTTCATTTGTTTTCAACCAGATTTTCCTATTTCCCCCCTAAGTGTATATAGGAGGGCACGGGGAGAGGGGATGGTAAACAGTTCGATTTTACTTCTTCTTCTTCTTCTTCTTCTTCTTCTTCTTCTTCTTCTTCTTCATCTTCTTCTTCATCATCATCATCATCATCATCATCATCATCATCATCATCATCTTCTTCTTCTTCTTCTCTCTCTTCTTCTTCTTCTTCTTCTTCTTCTTCTTCTTCTTCTCTTCTTCTTCTTCTCTCATGTGTCGTTTCAGATTTAAATATCTTAAGTTTAATGTAAAGCGTATTTACCAAACGACACGTGTACACATTTGGTAATAATTCTGAAGGTGTCTTTCAGGCATCAGAATAAAGCATAAAATGCCAGAGGCTTCCAGAAATCGTTTCTTGAAAGTTTCGAGCATTTTTGATTTGGCTGTAACACGTGATGATTGTCGATTTATCTAGGAAATTTCCGGCATTGTAATCGGCTATGTAATGTCATTACTCGAACATGCCAGAAACACCCCCTGATTATGGATTAGCCGTCTCACCCTTGTGTGTCCTGAAGTTTCGATTTGATTATGAATAATTGAGGAAATGATAGACAGATAATGAACAATGTAAAGGAAAGGTTGAAAGTGACAGTGTTAGAGGGCACAGGTGTCTTTCTTTCTAGACTATTGCAGTGGTCATTGAGTATTGATTTGTACACAATTGCTGACGGTAAGTCCATTGACCTTCTTACCAGACCTTTTATCCGGCCGAATCATTTCAATGAAAGATCAGTATAAACTCTTGTCCTGCTTTCAGTCAATGTCCCAATCACGGACGCGTTTACAGAACACGCTTATTATGAAAACAGTCACGATTTATGTTATTTACGTCTACTCCAAGTTGGTCACGAAGACAGCGTGAATCATCAGTACACTTTTCGTTTGTGAATGATTCGCCCACAAACACCGCAAATCTAAAGAGACTGTGAGATGAAACACATAGCAGCAAGTTCGTTTGGAATATTTCAAACAGACAGAGATGTCTGTCTGAAAATTGACTCTTACAGTGGGAGGTAGGGTTGGGTGGTGAGGAGCAGGAGAGGTAGGGGGGGTGGGAAGGAGGGAGGTGAGAGAGGAAAGGTATATTTAAATCAGAATAAAGGTAGGCGTGACAAATCTTCGTGATTCTGTACTCTGAAGATTCTTCGTCATCTGGTTGCAAACTTATCGAAATCTGACATCTTCTTTGGAAAGGAAACGAGGGTTGAAGGGTGGGGGAAAGGGAAAGGGAAGAGGGGCATAAAGACAGTACAGTGCAAAGACTCACTACCACATTTTATCAAATAATTTTGTGCGATCGAATATTTTATCATGCTTGAA
>JADBJO010003646.1:130000-135000 GCA_016801955.1 Conus betulinus | reverse complement strand
GAAAGAAAAAAGAAAGAAATATAGATAGAAAATCAAGAAAGGAAGAAATGAAAAGAAAAAAGAAAAAAAGAAGGAAGAAAGGGAGGAAAGCAAGAAAGAAGAAAGAAAAAGAAGGAAGGAAAGAAAGAGAAAGAAAGAAAGAAAGACAAAAGAGAGAAGGAAAGAAACAAAGAGAGAGAGAGAGAGAGAGAGAGAGAGAGAGAGAGAGAGAGAGAGAGAGAGAGAGAGAGAGAGAGAGAAGAAAAAGAAGGAAAAAGGAAAAAAAGAAAGAAAAGAAAATAAATAAGTAAGAAAGAAAAGAAAGAAAGAGATACGGAAAGAAAAAAAAGCAAATAGAAAAAACACTCGCGAAAGCACCGACCCCCGCTTGGTCGCACAGTCTTTAAAATCATTTTCACGTCAGGGAAGTAATGGCTGGCGTAAACGCAGCGAGTCACTTGCCATGTCTTCTTGATTTTTTTTTATATATATATATATTCTCTTTTTTTTCCCCCCTTTTCCCCCTCAATTTAATTGGGTACGGGGAATACTGGGGTGTCAACGTGTACATGTCAAGAACGTTTTACACACACACACACACGCACGCACGCACGCCCGCCCCGCACACACACACACACACACACACACACACACACACACACACACATATATATATATATATATATATATATATATATATATATATATATATAATGATTAAAAATAAATCTTAAAAGCTGGGATAACAAACTTGTTTCGAGGTCCTTCCTCTCTTCAGATCCCGTGCCAATCCCCTGCTTTTGACCTCAATTGTATATATATGTTTTGAATTGTGAGTTGTAGTTCAGTTGTGTGTGTTGCACGTGTTGTGCAAGGGGGGCCCTGTAAAGGTTGTAAGGCTTTCTTTATTAGGTATTATTGTATGAGGGGTCCTATCAGGGTTGCTATTTTATATTTGTTGATGAAAATTTCCCTTTGTGCCTGCAACTGTCTACGATTTCAACTCTTGCGTTCAATGTTGCCATACCAGGTTTGCATAGAATCATCCACTTTTCTGTAATGCACAGATTACATCTGTTGTGTTATTGTTGTATGCTGCTGCTTTTTTGATTATTTTCCATGTAATGTTAAAATCTGTATTTGTTTTCTTGAGATCCCATACATGTTACATAACTCTGATGTTTGTATATATATATATATATATATATATATATATATATATATATATATATATATATATATAAGTAAAAAAATAATAAAAGCAGGCACACTAGCACACACTCTTCATGTCTTTTTTAAAAAAGACATGAAGAGTGTGTGGCTGGTGTGCCTGCTTTTATTATTTTTTTTTTATTTTTTTTTACTTGTTGACTGGCCAGTTTCTGGATCAGCAGTGCACCCACACATCATTGAGCGGTGTCCAGCGTGTTCCTGGGTTTTACCTTTATTTATATATATATATATATATATATATATATATATATATATATATATATATATATATATGTGTGTGTGTGTGTGTGTGTGTGTGTGTGTGTATAATTGTGAAACAGTCATATCACAGAGTTCATGCTCAGTGGAAAATGGACAGTAATCTTGCAGGCGACATCCGACTGATCCGGTTCCTCCAGTCCAAAAGTGACTTAAGTTCAACAATTGACCACGTTCTCTTCTCTCACCACGTCTGGTTTAAAGCTCGTCCAAAAGCCAGGGCATACGTTTACTGACAGACAAACAAACAAACACAATAATTTCGGGAGAAAAAAAATACCTTTTTCGGGGGGGGGGGGGGGGGGGGGGGGGGAGGGGGGGGGTATGGGGGTGGGGGAGGTAACCGAGGCTGCAGGTAAGCGGAAGATCGGTCTTTCGGGACAGAGGATGAATGACGGACATTGAGAGTGTCGTTCATTTTTCCCCTGCTGTTGGTGTCTGGTGATTCGGGCGGGCAGTGACAAACACGAAAGGCTGATGATTCCCTGTGGCTTTTCACACTGGTCAGTAGCCCTTTCCGTGAACAGTTCCCTATGTACCACTGGAAGAAAATAACATTTGACAGAACCACAGACAGACAACACAAACACACAAATATTCATTTTCTCTCCCTCCCCCCCCTCCCCTCTCCTCGCTCTCTCTCTTTCTTTGTTTTCTCCGACACTCACCCGGGCGTGCTGGCACCCCCGGTGGGGGCGGTCGTCATGCTTCCCTGAGTGGTCTGTGTGCTGGAACCTGGCACAGAACCAAACAACGTCATCATTCGGTCAGCCATTGCCGGCTGATTGAGAACTGAGCTCTCTCTCTCTCTCTCTCTCTCTCTCTCTCTCTCTCTCTCTCTCTCTCTCTCTCTCTCTGTGTGTCTGTGTGTGTGTGTGTGTGTGTGTGTGTGTGTGTGTGTGTGTGTGTGTGTGTGCGTGCGTGTGTGCGTGTTCAGTGCGTGCGCTGTCTCTGTGTGTGTGTGTGTGTGTGTGTGTCTGTGTATGTGTGTGTGTGTGTGTGTGTGTGTGTGTGTGTGTGTGTGTGTGTGTGTGTGTGTGCGCGAATGAGCTGAATACAGAAAAAAAAGTGCAAATATGTGTTCAGTTATAGGCCAAAGCCCCTTGCTGAAGGTGTGTCTTATTACAAAGCACAGCCAAAGACTACAATACATTTTCAAACTACGTATTAGATCTGCTTAGAGAATACAAATCTGCCGGTGGAATATTATAACTGAAGAGAGAGAGAGAGAGAGAGAGAGAGAGAGAGAGAGAGAGAGAGAGAGGGGGGGGGGGCAGAGACAAAAACAGAGACAGAGACACAAACAGAGAGGGGGAGATTCCAATCAAGTGCTGTTAGTCCTGTTCAGACTGGGAACTGGACAAGAAAAAGCTTCTTTTTTCGGGGAAATTGAAGTAGTTACGAGAGAGAGAGAGAGAGAGAGAGAGAGAGAGAGAGAGAGAGAGAGAGAGAGCACTGAGTCTTTGTCCGATCTGTCCCGTGAACTTGACTTCAAACTCTTGTTTGGAGGGAATTTTTTAAAGAGAGAGAGAGAGAGAGAGAGAGAGAGAGAGAGAGGTGTTGGAGGAGGAGGAGGATTGTTGAAAAAATCCCAGTTCACTGTGTGCAAATAAAGTGACTTGAGAAATGAGGTTGAAATGAGGTTGCCAGTCTGGGGTAGAACTGTTGTCATGGGGGGGGGGGGGGGGGGTGGGTGGGAATTGGAATCTCAGAACCTTGTCAGACTGGCCAATCACCTTTTCTATTGTTCAGTCATCATTTCTTGTAACTGTCGTCTCCCCTGCATCTAGCTCCTCCTCGCCTCTTTCCTATTTCTCCATCCCTCTCTCTCTCTCTCTCTCTCTGTCTCTCTCTCTCTCTCTCTCTCTCTCTCTCTCTCTCTCTGTCTGTCTCTCCTGTCTGTCTGTCTCTCTCAGATTTGTCTTTGTTTTTGTATATGGCATTTAGATTTAGAGAAACAGCTACCTGTTGATGTTCTGAATTATTAGTGTTTGGTATGCTTTACAGTCATGAGTACTTACCTAAATCACCCCTTGGTAAGGGGCAAAGGCCTGTATCAAAAAACCACACGAATCTCTCTCTCTCTCTCTCTCTCTCTGTCTCTGTCTCTCTCTCTCTCTCTCTCTCTCTCTCTCTCTCTCTCTCGCTCTCTCGGGGTTAAGGCAGCAAGTGGAAAAACAAACCGTGTAAGCGTATGTGATACCATAATTAGAATTGTCTCCCTCTCTGTCTCTCTCTCAGTCTGTCTGTCTGTCTGTCTGTCTGTCTGTCTGTCTGTCTGTCTCTCTCTCTCTCTCTCTCTCTCTCTCTCTCTCTCTCTGGAGACCGAAGTTCACTTTGTTTTACATTGTCCGCAGTATCAGAATTTAAGAGAAAAGTATATTCCTCATAAATACTATAACCAGCCTTCGCAGTTCAAACTAACAATGCTTCTGGCATCTGAGAATAAATCACAGATAACTCGACTCGCTATCTATCTTGAAAAAGCTTTCAAACTGCGCGGCAGTTCACTCGAATGAGTAATGAAGTGGAAATGTGCATTGTACATATGCATTATTACAGAATGTATAAATGTGTTTCTGCAGTGATACAAATCGATTCTGTTTGTAACCACTCTCAATGACATGGGTCTATGGCCTATTCATTAAATTGTTCAGAGTTCAGAGTTCAGAGTTCTCTATTCATGTGTCTACTTAGGTCCCCGTCCCCTGCGGGTAGCCACTTCTATATACGCCTTTTTCTGTGTCTCCGTCTCTAAGTGTCCCTGTGTCCGTGTATCCCCGTCTGTATGTGTCTTTGTTTCTGTGTCCCCGTCTCTTTCTGTCCCCGACAAATACGTTACCGTCTCTCTGTCCACGTTTGCACATGTTTCTGTTTCAATGTGTTATTACATCTATGTAAATCCGTCTTTATGCGAGGTGACTGAGGGCAGAAAATGAAGGAAATTTGAAAGAGACATGCGATAATTCCGCAGAACAAATACCAGGTCTTTTTAAAATGTCCGTCTTTATACGTTATAATTTATATATATATATATATATATATATATATATATATATATATATCTATATATATATATATTGTATATATAACTGTCCCCCTCTCTGTGTGTGCTCCTCGTCTTCGTGTCTTTGCCTTCAGCATTTGTTGGACATACAGTAACGTCCAACACTTGTGCCTAGTGTTTAGCTCATGTGAGACGTGCCTGTCTTGCCCGCCTTTTTTCTTCTTTTTTTTTTCTTTTTCTATTGTTGTTGTTGTTTTTCTTCATTGGTGACGATCGGGATGGGTGGTTAGGTGGGAAAAGGTTTGGATGACGCTCGAGGGTAAGCTCTGGAATTCAGCACTGGTACATACTATGCTGACAAAGATCTCAGATGAGCAGCAACCAAGCTGTCTGGTTTCGGGGGGGGAAAAAAAAAAAAAAACAGCAACAAGAGAAACCCAAGCGAGGCATTCAGGGACGAAGAAAAAGAAAAAAAAACAACATCGGATCCCGGATCCGTTTTTTTTTTTAAATCCAGATCCGC
>JADBJO010003646.1:122500-125000 GCA_016801955.1 Conus betulinus | reverse complement strand
GAGTCTGATTGTCAGTCAACTTTCTTCTTTTTTTTTTCTTTCGTTATAAATTGGTTTCCTTTTTGGTAATCTGTTGCAAAATTACTATCCTTTGCTTTTCTTAGGTCGGTTGTCATTGTTCAATAGATTATTTTGCTGTTGCTATTGGCTGTTTGTTGCTTAGCAGTTGTCAGTCATTGTTGTGTGTTATTTGTTTGTTGTTTATTTCTTGCCTTTATTGTTTTTTTGCATAAAAACATAGTCTAATACGTAAGGTATGCTGACCGTGACCAAATAGGAGGAAGTTTAGATAACTCCAGTGGTCACGCAATGACATCTGTCGTTGAGACAGTTATATGTCCCTTGAAGTCTTGAAGTAATGCACTACGAATGCCTTTAGTCCATGTGAACACAACGCAGGCTTCCGAGAGTGATTAAAGATTGCTCCCGGCTGCTTGCTTCGGCAGTTGTGAGTAACACGTCTCTGGTATCACTGGCACCTTCGAGTGTGTGTGTGTGTGTGTGTGTGTGTGTGTGTGTGTGTGTGTGTGTGTGTGTGTGTGTGTGTGTTTTCATCAGTTTGTGCGTGTGTGTGTATGTGTGTGTGTGTGTGTGTGTGTGTGTGTGTGTGTGTGTGTGTGTGTGTGTGTGTGTGTGTGTGTGTGTGGTTCATCAGTTTGTGCGTGTGTGTGTATGTGTGTGTGTGTGTGTGTGTGTGTGTGTGTGTGTGTGTGTTCATGTGTGTGTGTGTGTGTGTGTGTGTGTGGTTCATCAGTTTGTGTGTGTGTGTGTGTGTGTGTGTGTGTGTGTGTGTGTGTGTGTGTGTGTGTGTGTGTAATTCATCAGGTTTTTTTTTCCCGTTGAAAATCCACTTCCTATCTTAACGTCTAAAGATCAGAAACAAAATGTTTTCTGTTCGTGCACCATCGTGTTTATTTATTCCTTGTTCCCTCTTTGTTAATTCAACGCTCAATAACGAAAGTGACAGCATCTACTTGGTAGGCAGTCTTTGCGCTGTTGTTACGTTGGACTCGCGAGATTGTTGTTTTCCCGTCATCTCAGCGGTTTGATGTTATCAGTTCACAATTGGGTTACAAGGCTGAGAGAGAAAAAAAAAGCCTTTTTTCTTCGAGATTCTCAGATTTGAACTCAACGGTCCTCAACATCTGGGTCATCTGACATGTGGAAAGCTGTCGGCCAGGTATCTGAGGCTGTCAACCTTCATATTAAGGACCGTCCACCAGTTTTAAGCGTGTGGGGCGTGAAGTGGGATAGGGTGGGTGCGGAGATGAGGATGAGGAAGGACACGGGATGTTCTCTCTCTCTCTCTCTCTCTCTCTCTCTCTCACACACACACACACACACACACACACACACACACACACACACACACACACACACTTAGAGAGAGAGAGTAGAGAGAGAGAGAGAGAGAGAGAGGAGGTAGAGAGGAGAGAGATAGAGAGAGAGAGAGAGAGAGAGAGAGAGATTTGGCGGAGAGTGCCGGCCAGAACCTCATATACGGAAAAAAAGAACGAGAACTTGAAGTGAGAATGGCAAAAAAAAACTCACATCACACCTCCCCCTGCCCCCTATCTCTCCACCCCTCTCATCTCACACTCTCTCTCTCTCTCTCTCTCTCTCTCTCTCTGGTAAAACTTAGATGAAGAGTGCATGGTCTAGGCGCTGCAAAACACTGGTTTGTGGCCAGAGAACAATGTGCTGAGTGCCCAAGGTGCAGTCACAGTATGGAAGATGAAGTGCACTTTCTTTTGCAATGGTGCTCCTTTGCAGACATTCGCCAAAATATTCATGTTTCAATATGACTCATATCGAGCTTACAGTAAGTGCTACAATACATCTTTTGTCAACAGATAATGATACAACCATCATTGCTCTTGCCAAGTATTTGACCGAAGCTATCAAAGCGAGAAAAAAAAAAAAAGAAATTAGAACTTAATGAAATTAGAGCTTAATGACAATAGTATTGTAATATAATTTTCCTTGCTCTGTATTAGTATGTTCTTTTGTAATAAGTGGAGGGCCATGTAGTCTCAGTGTGTGTGTGTGTGTGTGTGGGGGGGGGGGATAGTGAGGGGGTGGCAAAGGATAAGAGGTGGGAGGAGAGGGGGTGCGGCGGGCGGGGATCCGTCGTTTTAGAGGATGAAGTTGAGAGAAAGGAGGAAAGGAAGAATGTGAGCTTGTGTTGACTGTGTATGTTTATTCGCGTAAAATTAGAAAAGAGAAAAAGGAAACTATATTTTGAAATTAAAGGGGCGAGAATGGTAGCATAGGAAAGAATGTTCTGTGCGGAAGTCTTTTCATTTGAGTTGATCGTTCACATATGAGTTAGTTTATATCACGAATGTCTGTGCCATTCTGAGAATGTGACCGATACTTTAATCCTTACGTACTGATAGTTTTGTTTACTTTAATCATAATTTATTTACCTTCTATTTCAGTGATGCAATGTGTCAATCGTGTGTGTGTACCCCCCCCCCCCCCCCCCTTTGCTTAATGG
>JADBJO010003646.1:100000-112500 GCA_016801955.1 Conus betulinus | reverse complement strand
CCCGTCCTTCTACTTGAGCACCCAGCACGGTCAGCTCTGTGAAGAAGCGGCCAGGGTCAACACATCTCCCACGTAACTGCCTCTGACAGAACTGGAACACTCTATCTTCCAGCATGCGACCCTCAATCATTCGACCACAGCAGCTACTCTCTTACAACGGCTTCTCTACCTCTGGCAGGAGGATTGGAATACACAGACGGATAACAAACCCTTTTTAGATCCGTCCAAACCTAAAAGAGTTCGTTCATCCACCTCTGGTGGTCGCAGAGCAGAAACGGGTTCTATTCCGGCTGCACGCTGGTCATTCGTATTTTACTCATTCGTACCTTTTAAAGAGTGAAGAAGCTCCGTGGTGCATTCCATGCCATGTGCCACTCACGATGAAACATATTCTTTTACACTTTTGGGACTTGCATTATGTGAGACACAAACATTTTACAGCAGATTCCATGAAAACCTTGTCCAGAGGTGTTCCACCTGGTGCGATCTTTGCATTCTTGAAAGAGATTAACATTTTTCATCGGATCTGGGATTTTGTAGTGGAAAGATTTTTTAACAAAATTTCGGGTGGGTTTTTAGAAGATGTATTTTAAAGAGTTGTGCGAATGAATGACTTGTGAGTTGACTTCAACGCGGTGACAGCCCTGATATGGCCCTTTGCGGTCGGCTGGGCTATATATAACACACTACATTACATTACCTTACCTTATTTCTCTGTCTCTGTCTCTATCTATCTCTCTCTCTCTCTCTCTCTCTCTCTCTCTCTCTTCTCTCTCTCTCTCCGTCTCTCTCTCTCTCTCTCTCTCTCCCCTCTCTCTCCCCCCCCCCCCTCTCTCTCTTCTCTCTCTCTCTCTCTCTCATTGTCTGTCTCTCTCTCTCTCTCCCACCTTAATTCATTGTAATGTCAATTAAATGTAGTAGAAAGCTTGATTTATAAGCGGTGAGCGTGGCACCATTTCACCGACGGCATTGCAGAAACACACACAACTGCTTCCTTTAAAAAACCACAAAAAAAGCAACAAAACCAAACCAAACCGTCTCTTCATTATTATCTCCCTGTCTTTGTCTCCCTTGTGTTTTATCTTCTCTCCCTGGCATTCTTCCGCCCACTCACTTCATCTGTGTCTCTACCTCGCATTCTTCCACCACCCACTCACTTCATCTGTGTCTGTCTCTGTTCAGCTGTCTCTGTCTCATCCACTTCTTAAAGTGCAATCGGTTGTCTCTCTGTCTCACTCTCGATCCTGTCTCTACTTCTGTGTGTCGACTTTTCGAAACTCCGGAACCGTGTGTGTGTGTGTGTGTGTGTGTGTGTGTGTGTGTGTGTGTGTGTGTGTGTGTGTGTGTGTGCTTGTGCATGTGCGTGCATGTGTGCGTGTATGTGTGTGTGTGTGTCTGTGCGTACGTGTGTGTGTGTGGGTGGTGGTGGTGGTGGTGGTGGTGGTATGTGTTGCGTGATTGTGTGTGTGTGAATGTGTGTGTGTGTGTGTGTGTGTGTGTGTGTGTGTGTGTGTGTGTGTGTGTGTGTGTGTGTGTGTGTGTGTGTGTGTGTCTTTCTGTCTGTCTGTGTGTCTGTGTGTGTCTGTGTCTGTGTGTGCGTGTGTATGCATGTGTGTGTGTATGTGTGTGTGTGTGTGTGTGTGTGTGTGTGTGTGTGTGTGTGTGTGTGTGTGTGTGTGTGTGTGCGTATGTGTATACGTAAGTATCTGCCAGTGCGTGTATCTGCGTGTGTGTGCGTGTGTATTTCTGCGCGCGTTTCCAAACGTCTATATGTTTCTAGGTGTGTGCGTCTATTTGTGCGTCTACATAAATGTGTGTGTTGTGTGTGTGTGTGTGTGTGTGTGTGTGTGTGTGTGTGTGTGTGTGTGTGTGTGTGACCGCGCGCGCGCGCGTTTGTTTGTGTGTATGCGTGGTGTGTGTGTGTGTGTGTGTGTGTGTGTGTGTGTGTGTGTGTGTGTGTGTGTGTGTGTGTGTGTGTGTGTGTGCGCGCGCGCGCGCGTGCGCGCGCGCGCACGCGTGTGTGTTTTTTTCCCTGCATTCCTCCTACCCCCGTCTCTCTCTTTTCCCCCTTTCTCCCAATCCGCCCCCATCCCCCATCCCCGCACTCCCATTTGCATTGTGTTTAGTTTCTGGCAAAGAGGAAGGACTGTTGGCGTACAAACACCTGGCTGTTGTTGCGATGATATTTAGAAATTCTTTTTCCTTGATGGTTAGGTCAAGTGGGTGACCAGATACCCGTGTGCCGATACGTTGTTGATCAGTAACATAGAAGGAAGGCTACATAGATATTCGAGTCGACTGATACGGAGTCGGTGTTAAGATAGCGATTGCTGTTTGTTCGTTGGTTTGGTTCTTTTGATAGTTTTTATATGTGTATTGGTTTGATTTCCTTTTTTTTCAGTCTTCAGCCTGTAAAAAAGGCCTTGATTTCCTCTGTAACCTACTGTCAGCATTGACATGATGATCACAAACACAACAATGTACAATTACCAAGGTTAGGGGCATTTTCCCCACACGATCGAACTATATTACATTTTGAAGCTTTTACAAGACACCACTCTAAAGAAACACGAAAGTAGAAATTTTTCACTTTATGGTTTTTGATGCGAAAACGGAGTGATTCTTCACTTATTGTGATAGATGTTGTTTTTTCTTTAATCCATCAAAGGGATATCACAACACACACACACACACACACACACACACACACACACACACACACACACACACACACACACACACACACACACACACACACACACACACACACACACACACACACACACACACACACACGCGCGCGCGCGCGCGCGCGCGCACACACACACCGCCGCCACCTCCATCCCCTGACACTCAAATACACGCAAAACGCTAGATTCGCTGCTCATCTAAATCTGTTGTCGGTCTGATGATGTCAGTGTAATACAGGGTCATAGAATCCCACCATCCTCCTGCCTCCCTCTTCCACCATCCCCCAACCCCACCCCCCGCTTCCCCCACTCCCTGAACATTGCACTCCCTTAGTATGGTTATCTCCGTCCGCCGCGTATCATCCTATGTGGGTGTGGGTATGAAGGCTGGGGGGTACAGTAGCCAAATGACTTGTCATCACGCGCTGGCTTGCGTTCAGTCGAAACGCAGTATTACCTTGCTCGTCTTTTTCAGAGTAAAAGGTCACAGTCCGGTACAAAGAGACTTCATTGATAACGAGTCGTCGGTGTTTGATTTATCAGGATAACATCGTCTACACTTGTCAACCACCTCGTTCGACTCGGACAGATTCCTGCTGAACACAGAAATAGAATATAAAACGTCGGTATCTTCTCTCCAGTGTTATCTATGTTTGGGACTGTACTTCGGTGTCTCACTGAAATGGTGAACGTTTACCCGCCGACAAACATACCTGCTCTTCTGCTGCTAACAGTTCTGTTCAGTTCATGTTGTTATATAGCCTGGCCGACCGCAAAGGCATATATCAGGGCTGTGTCCTCGCCCAAGTTCACTATAAAAAATAGCTTTAAAATACACACGCACACAAACGCAAAAGCCATTGAAATAGATTTTCTGACGACATGCCAAAATTTCGTTGACATCTTTCTTCCGTGAAACCGTAGATGGAAAATGGTGATCTCTTCCCGAAACTCAAAACTGACATCAGATAGAGGCATCTATGAACAAGGATTTTGTGGAGTCTGCTGTTAAGTGTTTTGTGTTTGATATAAGAACATGTGTTTTTGGTAAGCGATGCATCACACGGAATGCACCATGAAGCTTCTTCTCCTTTTAAAGAATAAGAGTGGATGCTGCTGGTAATAGAAATCCCGGGATTCCCTGTAAATAAAATAAAATGAAAACAAATGAAATGAAAAAAACATGAAGTGAAATAAAATGAAATAAAAATGAAATACATCATTAGCCCGTAACTCTTCTCCGACAAACACGGTTATTTTACTTCAGGTAAACAAACATAGTATCTAGTTGTTGTTTTTTTTTAGGGAAATCATTACATTTTCCTAATGATAAAAAGTTATCATGAAATCATGAACTATGATACTTTAAGATATTAACGATATGATTATATGATCATCGTTGTCATCATAGATGCTTTCAGTTGAACACATCCTGTTAGACAATACAGGAGAAAAGTTTGAAACCGTGCGAAGAAAATCCAACATTCTCAGTGCAAGAGTCAAAAGAAATCACTAAAAGTGTAGAGAAGTACGTGTGCATTATTTCTTTATTCAGCCGAGACATGATTGTAATGAAGCAAAATCACTGACCATCAGCAACACACAAAAAAACCATATATTTTTAAAATGTAAATGAACCAGCCTCATCATCATGGCCATCTAAATAAAATCAGTTTTGAGCGGACACATTTCAACATTTCAGTAAAAGTACTTCGCATGAGTTTCTTTCCTTGGTGGAGTTCGATTGGCCCAGTGGGTACAACATCGTTCATTTGATTTAAGGACCTTGGGTTCGACCCCCGCCTGAGACAGCAGGGGAGATTTCCTCTAGGTAGTCACCATCTATCCAGACTCCAACTGCCTCCAGGTCCTTTAGATGAGATTGCGTGTATGAACAAGTGCATCAAAAAAAAAAAAAAAAAAAAAAAAAAAAAAAAAAAAAAAAAAAAAAAGAAAGAAAAAGAAAAAAAAAAAGAGAAAAGCAAAATAATAAAGCATAATAAAACAAACACGCGAACAACACAAACGAACAAACAAACAAAAACAATGATGATAGAAACTCGCGCACAAGTTACAGCTTATATTATGACATTCTTCATAAAAAAGAGGAGACCGTCCTTTGCCAATGGGATGGATGACTAAAACAAACAAAAACAAGCAGACAACCCATCACGCACACTGGTGCCCATGCCTAAAATCCCACAGACAGAATGTGGCTGCCTGAATGATGAAATAAAAAAAAAAGTCACGACAGCAAAAATTCTACCAACAGTGCATCTCGGAGTGGCAGCTGGACAATAAAATGAAGGCAAGAACTAAAACAAGAGTAGCAAAAAATGCAGCTTAATCACCAAATGAATGGAACGAACACATAGGCAAAACAAAACCAACGCGTTTCGACCTTAAAACCCTCTTCCTTTCTGTTCCATGGCTTGAACTCGGAGAGATAAAACATCCCCTTCATAGTAAAAGATGTGCCAGTAACCATTATTGACCGAACTGTAAACATTTAGAGAGAATGATAATGATGCCAAAGACCATGTTAAATTGCACTGCATGCCAATGGATAGGACTCTCGGCCAGGAAGCAAGGAAACCGCGGTTTTCGGGGTCGAGTCTCACATGGGGCAGTTTTTTTTTTTCTTTCTTTCTTTCTTTCTTCTTTTCTTTCTTCTTTTCTTTCTTTTTTTTCCCCTTTTTTTCTTTCTTTTTTTTTCTTTCTTTTGTTCTCTCTTTTTTTTCCTATTAGATCTTAAGTGCTAGATTAATTGGCAGTCTTTCGTATCAAACGATTGATCAAGATCCGAGGCAAAGTGTGCACTTAGGGCATGTAAAAGACATCACAGCAACAACCAAGGAGTTGTTTCCTGCTGAAAATATATATTCTGTAGAAAATCAGCTTGGACACAGATAAACACAAATAAAACCAGGCAGAAAAAAAAGGGAATTTGTTGTACGATTGGAAAGCGCTTTCAACGGAGAGACCCGTACCATTTTTTTTTTTCAGTTTTAAATTTATTAAAACAATACCAAAAAAATGAAATACAATACAATAGATGAAATACAATATAATAAACAAAATACAATACAATACCGCAATGGGCGCAATGCAAGAGTACAGCAGTCATACCTGACACGTAACAACATGGTAACAAGTGATTTCTGAAGCGTCATACAATACATTCGGAACGAAAGAAATGGTGTGAAAAAAATAGGATACGTGCAATGCACACATATTCTACCCGCAGCCCTTATAGATGATTCTCTGTTTAACAATGTTTCCAGTGTCCCGGGAAAAACAAATACGACGTACGAGGTCAAAGAAATGAAATATATGATCCCAATAAAACAAAACGGATCGTTTTGAACCTTGATTACTCTTCCATATATCACAAAATTGTCAGACAAGGGACGGAACAGGAGAGGGAGCGGGAGCGGGAAATACTGGAGGGGGGGGGGGGTGGGGGGGGTGGGTGGGTTGGGGGGGCCTGGGGGGGGGGGATGGGGGAGCTCACCCATTTTGAGTTTTTGACGAATCTGCTCTGCAGACGTTATTGCACCTAATGTACCGACCATAAACTCTGACATATGTAAACACTTACAGTTTATAACTGCAAAAAACAAACAAACAAACAAACAAACAAACAAAACAAAACAAAAAAACACCAGAGCAAAGAAAATACTGTTGTAAATGTGGGCTTAGAATTTTTCTCCCAGTTCATCCTTTTGTTGAGGCTCAGCCTGTTATCAGTTCTGTTTGTATTATACAATGGCAGGGGGGGGGGGAGAAAATACCAGGAATTCTTTTGTCTGTAAGAGAAACACATTTGCTTATGCCGAAGGACGATGCATTGTGATTTAACACTCCTTCCCCTCCCCTGTGGACCCCCCCCCCCAAAAAAAAAAAAAAAAACCACTGCAACGACCACCACCATCACCCACCGCCACCACCAGTGTCACCACCACTACTCCCCCCCCCCCCCCCCCCCCCAAAAAAAAAAAGTAATAATAATAAAAAGACAAGCAAAGAAAAAAGAGGGAAAAGAGGGTAACAGGCGCTGCATGAGTAGCATGCAAGCGCGGCGATATAGAAGATTCTCTATTCCTGTTACTGGAATGAGCAAAGATCGTTGAAGACAGTGATATGAGTAAAACTTGCTTCTTAATGATCTTGGTTATCCTTCTGGGTTGCTTAAAAAAGTAAGAGCTTGACACAGTTTTTGTTCCCCATATGATCAAATCAGAGGGTTCAAATTAAAAAGAGTGTCTCAAATGCTATTGAACTGACTAGGAAACGGTTTTATGCAAGGCTCAAAATCTGTCCTTTTTTTTTACTTTTAGAAATGACGCTAGCCGTATTGTAAATTCTATCAAGCTAATATGGAGTAAATTTTATCAGACATCTAATTCTATCAATCTGATTCAAAAGCTGTTTCTTCAAAATTTCAATTTTTGCCGATCCGAATTTTGGAATGATGATTTGATCATATCAATAATTTACGGTTTTGAGCAAATATCAAATTCCATCGGTATTCTGTGTTAAAGGTTTTGATATCATTTAAATTTTCATCAATCAGCTTCATTTTTTTTTTAACATAAATGAGCATAATAAGTAATTTTACAAAGAATCAAAAATGAAAATGGACCGGGGGCGAAGCGTAACCTGTTCCCTACTTGACGGTCACCCATGACAAATCCAAATTTGGACTAGGATTTTTGTTTACTTCCCCCCCTCCCCCCCCCCCCCCCCCCCCCCACAGAGAGAGAGAGAGAGAGAGAGAGAGAGAGAGAGAGAGAGAGAGAGAGAGAGTCGAAGCTTTATCCAGATCCTAGTCCCTGTTCCTGATGGCTCAGGCCGATTGCCGATAATCCTTATCGTGCTTCACGTATTTAGACAGAAAGAAAGTGTTGTGAGGGAGACCCTGAAAGAAGAGATACGTGCTACCGTTGTTATCTGTTATTATTGACACAGTACTGCTCGTCTTTTATGTCAAAAAGCCCATATCCACATTCCTAAGATGAAAAATGTCAGCTGTGTTAGATGTCAAATGAGAATTAGTGACAATCGGATGTTATTATGAGATGAAGCGTGGAACACAGCCCTGTAGTGTGCCCAAAATGGAAAATTCCACACAGTCGTCTTCATACTCTCCATCTCTTCAAATCATCGTCTAAAATGTTTCAGAATTACTGACCCCTCTCGCCCTGGTCCCGTCATGACCTAATTAAATTTCGTGACCTCGTCACTCCGTCGTGAGTTCGTATCAAGGTCGTCGCAAGTTCACGTGCACTGTCACACGGACATGCTGTGGCTCGTTGATGCTGCTACTGAGCAGTCAGTGCTGTCAGTGCGAGGCGTAACAGACAGTGTCCTGCGTGTGTTGGTGAGCAGAGCAGGCACCACCGAACACGACAGGTGACCCGGCAGCAGAGCAGTATCTCCTCTCGTGGGTTGCCTCGTGACGGCTCGATATTCATAGCTTCCTGTGGAAAGCAAGTGTCTGGGCTGCGACATCGAAAAGCTGGGTTTGGAAAGCTAGAGCCATCGCCTGTGTTTGGGGTCTTTCTGAAAGAAAGCTGAACAGGGTATTTAGCAGAGAAACAAAAGAAAACAATAAAAAAAAAAAACGAGGAAAAAAGAGAAATCAAAGGGAAAGACAAGCGGAAACGACTCGCACAGAATTTCCTCGCCGAGAACACAGTTCATGCAGAAATCATTGTCACAGGCAAGGAATTAGCAGTGCGAGAACAAAATTTCTTTTTTTCTGAACAAAAACAAACGAGACGTGAAAAATGCATGTGACCTTCATCCAGAAATCACGTTCAGCCTGTTGACAGAACGTACGCATCTACACAAAGGATAGCAATTCAAATACGAAAAGGATTCATAAACAAGGCAAGGAATGGTAAACAGTAAACAATGAATAATTCGGGTAACTCTTGCTACCGTGATGAGATGATACACGACTACAACTCCAAACAATCGCTGTTTGCCATACCCAGTCGACAAGCAGAAATAGCCAACACAGAGGACAAAGAACAAAACAAGCAGATAACCCCCCCCCCCCCCCCCCCCCCCCCAAAAAAAAAAAAAAAAAAAAAAAAAAAAGTGTCCTCTAAGCTTGCTCACATACGATGTACCTGACAAACGTACACATCAAGTGGGAAAATGAACGAACACAAATTAACATTTATTCACAATGTTTTCGATATTAAATTATAGTCAAATAAACATACGGACGAACAGAAACAAATACACGTAACCTCGGTTTGATTGGTTTGAAAGGAAATTTTATATGAGGCATGGAATAGCTGAGAGTAAATATTTAATAAGTCCGATAACTCTTGCTCCCATGATGAGATGAATCACACGCCTGTAACTCTAAAACATTGATGCTTACGACACCAAATCGTCTAGGAAAATGCCAATTCAGTGCACACAGACTAAATAAGGAGACACCCCCCCCCCCCACCCCCGAAAGGATGTTTCAAGCTTGCTGAGGTTACCTGTTAGTCCGTGGGAGTGTTTGATGAAAAGCTGTGCCTGTTTTGAATAACTAGTCGTGTTCATTCATTTCTCCAGTTCTGGTTGCCATTTATATGTCTGGTACAGGGTATACGAGCAAGCGTGGAACATTCTTTTGTTGTCTCCTTGTTAGTTTGTCCGCTCTGTGTTGACATTTCTGCTAGGCGATTCGATGTGATAAGCAGCGATCGATTGAAGTTATGGCGTGTAATATTTATCTTCTCGTGGGAGCAAGAGTTACCGTACTTGTTCGTTATCTACTTTTACTACCCCCCCCGGCCTCATTTAAGATTCCGTTTCATACCAGTCAAACCAAGGTTACATGTGTATGTCCTCGATACAGAGTTACCCTACTTCTTCGTTATTTACTCTTAAATATTCCAGCGCTTCATTTCAGATTTCCTTTCACACTGGTCAAACCGAGTTCACCTGTATTTTGTTTTCTGTTTTGACTGTGTTTGACGATAGTCAGAATTGAAAAGGTCGTACCAGTGTTGACTAAATATTAATTTGTATTCATTTCTCCGGTTCTTGTAGCTATGTGCATGTGTCAGGAACATGGTACGTGAGCAAGCTTGGAACATCCTTTGGGGGGATAACTTCTTGGTTGTTCTGTGTGCTCTGTGTTGGCATTCCTGCTAGACGATCTGGTTGTCGTAAGCAGCAATCGTTGGGAGTTAGTTATGGGCGCGCAATTTATCTCATCACGGGAACAAATATTAATGATAGCGCACTGCAAAAAAAAACAAAAAAAACAAAAAAAGAAAAAAAAAAACCACGGTGGACAAACGAATCACAAGATGCTTTGTTTGGCGGTGGCTAACATTAATATTAAAAATTTTGTGTAGATTTCAGTCTGCGGTTACCTCACTGTGCAACTCATGAAGGGAACAAGAGTTGCCCTACTTGTTCGTTATTATTATAGATACAATCTTGTTATAAAAGGCATAACTGATAAGTAGTTATAGAAGGTGTGTGTGTGTGTGTGTGTGTGTGTGTGTGTGTGTGTGTGTGTCCGTTTCGTATTTTTCCAGTTAAACCAAACTGCAACCGCTGGAATGCGTGCAGGGTTTTATGTACATTTTGTTCAGGGCGAAATAATAAAACTACACTGCAAGAAAAAAAAAAGGTTTTGATTTGTGCTACAGTGATGTTGAGTGATCTGCGTGATATTCAGCAGTTTTTAATAGCAACTGACCCTCTGCATTTAGAAAGACGGTCTCATCTCCTTTGAAGTAATTCTGTCGTTGTTTTGTAGCTGTTGTTGATTGATTTGCCTCAATGGTTGAGTCTGAAATCAGTTCAACGATGAATATCGAATCCACTAAAAAGATCTAGTTGCAAAGCGAGGCAACTGCAGGCGGAAATCTACACAACTTTTAAATGTAAATTAATAGCGCACCACCAAAAAAAAAATGTAGACAAACGAATCACAAGACAAAACACGACGACGCGTTTCGACCTCTTAGGTCTTCTTCAGGCAAGTTACGAAACACTCAGGACATGAATGACGATAAGTGATTCGTTCATTTTCGTTGTCCTGAGTGTTTTGAATCTTGCCTGTAGAAAACCTAAGAAGTCGAAACGCGTCGAGTTTTGTCTTGTGATTCGTTTGTCTACGTTGTCTCTTGGCGGTTCGCTGTTAATTATATCTAAAATCCACTAAAAAGAGTTTTAAAACAATCATCATTATTTGCGTGTATAAAAATAAAGAATAGAATTTCTTTTCTACAATCAATCAATTTCAAAACGTTGCACATGTTTTGTTTAATTCTTGTTCTGTGTTCTTTCTTCTTCTCTTCTTCTTCTTCTCTTTACTTTGTTGTGTTGTTGTTATTTTTGCTATTTTCTTTGTTACTGTTACGATTTTTCTTATTATTGGTTTTATTATTACAATTATTGTGATTGTTGTTGCTGCTGTTGCTGTTGTTGTTGTTGTTGTTGCTGCTGCTGTTGTCTTCTTCTTCTTCTTCTTGCCGTCGTCATTACAATTATCATCATCATGGTTAGTATAGTAGTATAATATCATCAGCAGCAACAGTATCATTATTACTGTTATTATTTATTATTATTATATATGCTATATGCTATTATCATCATCATCATTATTGTTGTTATTATTATTATTATTATTATTATTATTATCATCATCATTATCATTATCATTATTGGCGCTGTTATTGTACTATTTCATCATCATTATCATTATTGTTGTTGTCATTACTATTATCGTCATTATTATTGTATTAATGTTTTGGTTGCTGTTGTTGCTGCTGTTATTGTTGTTGTTGTTGTTGTTGTTGTTCTTCTTCTTCTTCTTCGACGTCTTTGTCGTCGTCCTCTCCTCCTCCTCTTCTTCTTCTTCTGATTATTGTTATTATCATTATCATTATCATCATCATCATCATCAACTACACTGACTTCCATAAAAAAAACGCTAAAAATTGAAAGGCAATTTTTCGGGTGAAAAGCGGTGAATATACACATATTGAACCATTGTGGCAAATTTTTTGGGTCCAAGACTCACGTGCAGTGAAAAAATTGTGTGAGCAACACATCATTCCCGGCGTTGGAGGGTCAACAAAAATGGCAAACTGGTTGCTGCATGTGAGGCACGTGCACACCATGCAGAGCAAAGTTAACCAGCGACAAGTACGCAGGCATGCAGCTTTATAAAGCCGCGCTACAAGGTTCAGGTAACGACTTGCCGTCTGAGCGCTACAGAGATGCCAAGACTACGAGCAGAGGAACGCAATCGTGCCCTAGGCCATCTGGAGGCTGGTGTGGATGCCAGGCAGGTCGCCAACATCTTTAACGTCCACATCTCAACCATCTATCGTCTGCAGCACTGCATGCAAGTCACTGGTACCACTGATGATCGTCCCCGGCCAGGCCGTCCTCGGGTCACCACACCAAGAGAGGATCGCCATCTTGTTCGAACCCATCTGCGGGACAGGCGGCAAACAGCCGCCAACACTGCTCGACAGGTGCCTGGGAATTTCCAGCAACGAATCAGCCTCAACACTGTGCGGCGGCGTCTTCAGGAGAACAGGGCTGGCATGTAGGCGTCCTCACAGAGGTCCGGTACTGACACCAAGATACCGGCAGGACAGGCTGCAGTGGGCACAAGCCCGATTCAACTGGCGCAGGCAGCAGTGGGGACGCATACTGTTCTCAGATGAGAGCCGTTTTTGTATTGACATGGCTGACGGTCGTGTCAAAATATGGCGTCGAATGGTGAACGCGTCGACCCCTGGTGAACGCTATGATATGGGGTGCTGGTCG
>JADBJO010003646.1:87500-92500 GCA_016801955.1 Conus betulinus | reverse complement strand
AAGATATGTCTCGCTGTGGGCTTGGTGGGAAGCTAACGGGGAGAGGAACGCTGGAGGAGTGGGTGACTGCACAGAGAAGAAGGGTGGCAAGGGGGGGGGGAGGGGGGGGGGGGGATAGATGGAAATCAAAGGCATGTTTAAATTTAGAACAAGAGGGGGTTAGTTACCGCCAAGGACGCAAACAAAAAGAGTACAAGACAAAAGACAATGCATTTCGACCTCTTGGGTCTTCTTCAGGCAAAAACAAACAACATTTAGGGCAGTGAAAACGAAGAACGAGAAACCACTTATCTTCTCCTAATTATATTCGGCACAAATCAAAATGGCTGTTGGATGAAAAAGTGTATTGTATGGCCGGCACATATCAATGTACCAAATGATTAAGTACAGGTTGAAGGGGCAGGAGCCAAGGGCACGAAAAAGGGGGGTGGAGATGGAGAGGTAGGGGGGGAAGTGTACAGAGGGAAGGGGGCGGTGAGGCAGGGTGAGGGGTTGGAGAAGGGGGATGGCACGAAGGATAGGCCCTACCTTAGCAGAAAAAAAAGTGTGGAAGAGGGTTACCAATCATCAGTCTTCATGAGAAACAATGACTAAACAATGGAAACAATGACTGAACAATGGTACCGATCATCAGTCTGCATGAGAAACAATGACTAAACAATGGAAACAATGACTGAACAATGGTACCGATCATCAGTCTGCATGAGAAAAATGAATGACTGAACAATGGAAACAATGACTGAAGAATGGTATCAATCACCAGTCTGCATGAGAAGCAATGACTGAACAATGGAAACAATGACTGAACAATGGTACTAATCATCAGTCTGTATGATAAACAATGACTGAACAATGGTACTAATCATCAGTCCCCATGATAAAACAATGACTGAACAATGGTACTAATCATCAGTCTGCATGAGAAACAATGACTGGACAATGGAAACAATGACGAACAATGGTACTAATAATCAGTCCCCATGAGAACAACGACTGAACAATGGCAACAATGACTGAACAATGGTACTAATCATCAGTCTGCATGAGAAACAATGACTGAACAATAGAAACAATGACTGAACAATGGTACTAATAATCAGTCTCTATGATCAAACAATGACTGAACAATGGTATCTATTATCAGTCTGCAGGAGAAACAATGAACAATGATACTAACAATCAGTCTATAGGAGAAACAATGACTGAAAAATGGCACTAATCATTGATCTCCATGAGAGAAACAATGACTGAACAATGGCATCTATTAACAGTCTCCATGAGCAATAATGACTGAACAATGGCATCTATTAACAGTCTCCATGAGACACATGAGTGAACAATGGCATCTATTAACAGTCTCCATGAGAAACAATGAGTGAACAATGGCTTTAATCTTCAGCCTTCACGACAGATGATGACTGAATTGTGACACCAATCGCCAGTCACCAAGAGAGAAGATAACAGTGCAATAGTACCCATAACCAGTGCTGATGACCTTAAACCTGTCCTATCTTCGATCTCCATTAGAGGGTGACCTGACTATTGTACCGAACGTTAGTCTTGTGTGTAGGAGACAAGAATTAAGGTTGTAACATTTTGTGTTAGTAAAGAGAGAAAAAGAAAATGGAGAAAAGACTGCATTTGATTTTCATGATGCCAGAACACAGAACTACCCGACGGATGAGTTAATCTGTTTCCCAATAAAACCAAGTATTTACTAACCAACTAATCAGGGAACTAACTAACTGACGAACTGTCAACTAATTATTCAACGAACGAACGAACGAACGAATGAGCGAACCGATGTACCAATCAACGAACGAATGAACGAACGTCCCCAACCAACCAACCAACCAACCAACTAGCTAGCTAGCTAACTAGCCAACTTATTAGCTAGCTCACTGATTGACTGACAGACTGACAGGCTAACCAACAACCCAACCAGCAAACTGACTGGCTGGCTGACTGGCTAGCTGGCTGACTGGCTGGCTGACCAACTGACTGACTAATTAATTCTGTGACCAGCTAACAGAACAACCACGTAACCAACTAGCCGCCTACCTGGCTAGCCAGCTAACTTACCTTTTTCTTCTCCATTTTTTTTAAAAAATCTTTTTTGTCTTTCTTTCGGGCCCGATGCTCACTCACACACACACACACACACACACACACACACACACACACACACACACACACACACACACACACACGCACGCACGCACGCACGCACGCACGCACGCACGCACGCACGCACGCACGCACACACACACACACACACACACACACACACACACACACAATCTGCCAGATCAAACTAGTAGCTATCGACTCATTCACTCACTCATTCGCTCAATCACTCACTCACTCGCTCACTCACACATTCACTTACTCGCTCACTCATTCATACATTCACTCATTCATTCATTAACTGACAGACTGACTGACTGACGACCGACTGACTGACTAACTGACTGACCAACTGACTGACTGATTCAGATCTAACAAGCTTATTAACAAGAAAAATAAAATAAATTGGGAACGAAAAATGTTGAACGAACGAGAAAAAAAACAACAACAAAAAAACACAGATGCCAAAGAAAAATTGAAAAAAAAAAAAAAAAAAAAAAAAAAAACCCACCAAGATGCAAAGCATATAAACGTATTCCCAGCACAGTGCCAAAAGGGGAGACAAATTCGAGTTAGTGGAGAAAAAGACAATCGAGAGTGCGGTGGTTATTTCCCTTATCGGACTTGGATTTTTTTTTTTTTTTTTTTTTTTTTTTTTTTACATTATCATTTATAGCCGTTAGTAAAAATAAATAGGTAAAATAAAACATAAATAAAAACAGACAGACAGAAAGAAAAACAAGATGCAAAGCATACAAACGTTCTCCCAGTTTATCCTGAGTACGTGTGATACATGCCATAAAGAGGAGAAAAAACCGTCTTGGGCTGGTGTAACCGTTAATAATGGCTATTCTGGTAAACATTGGCCATCATCTGTGACCTATAATGAACATACTTACAAATTTTCAAAGATCGGCCAAGAACCTTCTGAGATTTTCCATTAAGAAGAAAAACATTATGGGCCGTTAGTAACGGCTATATAGCGGTAAACTTAAACATCGGGCATCATCCGTGACCGATAATGAACATGCCTACAAATTTTCAGAAATATCGGCTACGTACCCTCTGAGATATTCCATGAAGAAGGAAAACCGTTAGGGGTCGTTACAGCTGTTAGTAACGGCTATAACATAAACTAAAACATCGGGTATCATCCGTGACCCATAATGAACACACCTACAACTTTTCGGAAAGATCGGCCACGTACTGTCTGAGATATTATTCAAAAAAAAAAAGAAAAACCGTCATGGGTCGTTATAACCGTTAGTAACGGTCTTAACGGTAAATTAAACCGTCAGGCATAATCTGTGACCTATAATGAACATACCTACAAATTTTCAGAAAAATCGGCCCAAGTACTTTCTGAGACATTCCATTAAAAAGAAAAAACCATTATGGGCCGTTACAGCCGTCAGTAACGGCTACAACGGTAAACTGAAACGTCGGGCATCATCCGTCGCCCATAATGAACATACCTATAAATTTTCAGAAAGATCGGCCAAGTACTTTCTGACATATTCCGTAAAGAAGAAAAAACCGTTACAGGCCGTTACAGCCATTAGTAACAGCTATAACGGTAAACTAAAACATCGGGCATCATCCGTGACCCATAATGAACATACCTGCTAATTTTCACAAAGATCGGCCAAGTACTTTCTGAGATATTCCATAAAGAAGAAAAACCGTTACAGGCCGTTACAGCCCTTATTAGCGGCTATAACGGTAAACTAAAACATCGGGCATCATCCGTGACCCATAATGAACATACCTACAAATTTTCAGAAAGATCGGCCCAGTAGTTTTGTCTGGAGCGAGTGGAACACATTTTGACCACGGGACGGACGACAGACAGACACAGACAGACAGACACAGACACACACACACACACACACACACACACACACACACACACACACACACACACACACACAGAGCATTTCTTCCTTCCCATTCTAAAATACTCCCTGTTCTATAAGAACTGGGAGTACAGAGAGAGAGAGAGAGAGAGAGAGAGAGAGAGAGAGAGAGAGAGAGAGAGAGAGAGAGAGAGAGAGAGAGGAGAGGGAGGGAGGGAGAGAGAGAATACCCAGATATAAATCAAACAAACAAACAAACAAAAATGATCACAAAACTAAACAGGAATCAACACTGAGATGAAACGAGGTAAGAAAATCCAAACACAATGAGAACACAAGTCAAACAAAAGAGCGCACAAGGAAATGAAACGAGCAATCAAATCATGAAACAAAACGAGAAAAACTTTACAACTCGCCGACTGATCAGCCAGATACAAACCACCAGACCAGCCCACACACCCTATTCCTCACACCTTCCCCCCACCCCCACCCCCCCTTATCCGCACTATCACCTATCACTTCTCACTCTATGCCAGAGTCTTGAAGACCGTGGGGGCGCCACTGAAGACTTCCGCAATCAGCTTCTGACGCTGCTCCTGGTCACAGGCAGAGCTTAGGCAGTTGCTGATTGTGAGGGCCAGTCCACACACAGATGTTGTCCTCCCATCTCTTAATCCGTCTTCCTCTCCTTCTGCTTTCTCGCACTGTTCCTCACTCCAAGCCCCACAACCCCTACCCATCTTTCCCTCAAGCTCAGGCCCAGTGACCCAGGTCAGTCCCACTCACCTTACAGCCGTGGTCGCCGAGGTAGGACTGGTGGTAGGCCAGCTGATGGTAGACCAGCTTCAACAGCAGAGTCAACGAGTCCACCACGGCCAGAAAGGCCACGTAGAGGGTGGCTGTGGACAGCTTGCTCATCGACATCACCGTCAGCACGCAGGCACGTTGCCAGGGAAGCCCAGCAGAAAGACCACCCAGAAGTAGGAAGCGAAGATGGCCTGTTTGACCTGCAGGCAC
>JADBJO010003646.1:70000-72500 GCA_016801955.1 Conus betulinus | reverse complement strand
ACAGACAGACAGACAGATACAAACAAACAGTGAATAAGAGAGGTGGAGACATGGGCAGAAAAAAGAGACAAAGAAAGGAAATGGGGGGGGGGGGGGGGGGGGGGGGGGGGGGGGGGATTGAGGGTGGGGGTAATATAAACGACTAACCAAAGTTTGTTCGTAGCTGCAGCATGTCAAATATCAGAAGGATCTCGCCTTTCCATCTTCGCACGCACCCCCCTCCATCCTCCATCCCTTTTTATCAACCTCCCCCACCCCTCCCCTGCATACCACTCACACACGAACTTCTACAACCACTATCATTGTGAACATCGATCATTGCTCCCAGACTTCCAGTCTCCATATTCTTCCAGAAAATTCGGGAAGCGTCGCTACGCTGGAAATGGAATCAAACAAGCCAGTAGTGGTCGGGCTGCCCAGACAAGATTGGGAAAATTGCCACACAAGGGGAACATCACGATCACAGATTGGCTGCTTCAGGACTCTCGCTTCGGCTCCTCGATGCCGTCAGGTCTGATACTCCCAGGGGCTGCTTTGGGATTCCTGGCCGCAAATGACTGAAAGTGTTCTCCTCTTCGGTGTCCATGGCCACACGGTCTGAGAAGCTTCATTTACTTACAGGCACAGACACCGAGAGGTTCACTCAAATCAGTCCACTTCCCACTCTGGAATTATTTTCCTTCCGCGTTGCAGTACATCGTCATATCATGTTTGAAAAACGTGGGAACATGAAATGATGAAATGACGATAGATGGTTTGGATGTATGCTAGTGGGAACTTGATTTTTTTTTTTGAAAAGTTCTGCTGAAAGTGAATTTGAGAGAGGAGGGTCGGGGGGTGGGGGGTGGGAAGTGGTGGGGGTGGGGATAAGGAAGTGAGTTTCGGGTGATGGATAAGCTCGGAACGTGGAGTTTGGTTTAGGGAGTGTCCTGTGAAGATGAAATCAGGGGGGGGGGGGGGGGGGGGGGGGGGGGGGGGGGGGGGGGGGGGGGGGTAGTGGCTTGGTGAGAGAACAAGTTGTTTAGTGACATGTTTGAAGAACATTTTTGCCGGGCTTCAGAGAACCCGAACTCAAGGCGTCTGACAAGGAACACGGGGTACAGAGACGCGGACTGTCCACAGAGACGTTTTTCATATGGGGAAGGGGGACGATGGCCGTGGTAAACGGGGGATGACGTCAAGGGTGGGGACCCACGGTGATTTGTAGTCCACCTGACTCTTCCCACAGTTGGAGAGGTAGGTAGACGACTCCAGGGAACTGGCTTAAAAAGGAACGATCAGTGGGAATCCTAGGGAGTGGAAGTGGGAAGGTATGGGGGTGTGGGGATGGATAGGGGAGAGAGGTGTATGGAAGGGATGGTGGAAAGGAGAAAGAGGGAGTAATGTCTGCAGAAAATTCTGGATCAATTTTCTCTGTCTCTTTCTTCGTCTCCATCTCTGTCTGTCTCTGGCTCTCTCTCCTCTTCCGAGATGTCGTGACAGCAAGCATTAATATGAATCTTACTAGTCACTGACAATGTGACATCTTTGAAGACTGCTGACTGAAAAAAAAAAACATTTGAGATCTTGTATCTGGTGACAGGAACGCCAAATGACAAAGACAACTCAAATAAAGCACCAGGCTAGCAGCAAAGCCATTTCTTCCAACACACTTAAAAGGCGATCCGTAATGGAAAGTGAACATGGAAAGAAAATTATTTAGGGCCACCCACAGAGTATTACCGATCTAAACACACGTAGTCCATTTTGTCAGTGAATTTCTTCATGCTACTAATGTACACACTGTTTGTTTGTTTTCAGTTAAAGTCGTTTGTGGCAATAGATGATGATGATGATGATGATGATGATGATGATGATGATGGTGGTGGTGGTGGTGGTGGTGAGGTGGTGGTGGTGGTGGTGATGGTGGTGACAATGATAAAAGTAATGACGAAGATGGTGGTGGTGAGAAGAAGTATATATAAGAGATATCTCCCTCTCCCCTCTCTCTCTCTCTCTCTCTCTCTCTCTCTCTCTCTCTCTCTATATATATATATATATATATATATATATATAATATATATATATATATATATTATATATATATATATATATATAATATAATATATATTATATATATACACACACACACAAATAGTATCAAGATGCCCCTCGAAATTCAAAAAAATGCTCAACCACTTGGGGAGCAACATCTGTTAAAATTGGATATTAAAATGAAGTGGTAAAAATCTCTACAAATTTGTGTCGAGCTCTTGCTCTCGTCAGGATATTTGGGGGGTGGGGGGGGGGGGAGGGGGGGGGGGGGGGGGGGGGGGGGGGGGGGGAGCGCTGTCGCTGTTATATAGCGTGCGGGTCCTGAATTCCTTTTTGTGCGTGTTGGTCAGTTACATGCATTGCACGTGGTATCTGTGGTGCTCGGGTTACTTGCTGTGGTCTGTTCAGGGGAATTCGCTGACAAAGATTTCCATTTGTGCCTGCAGTTATTTACTATTTCTACTTT
>JADBJO010003646.1:62500-65000 GCA_016801955.1 Conus betulinus | reverse complement strand
AAAAGTACCATGAACACAGCATAGAGTACAGTCCAAACTCATTATCAAGGTTCACTGGTCAATATCTGCCCCACCCCCCACCCCCCACCTTTCTCCAACGACCTGCTGTCTCTATAGTGAAAGGCTTCAAATCCAGGAATCGAAACTTCACCAGTCAGTCTTTTCTCCTTCAAGCCCCCCCCACCACCCACCCACCCACCCAACCCTACTATCACCTCTCCCCACCCTTTGCAGTCCTGCTCTGGGATGTTTCATTCCTTCCCAGTTCTAGCCCCCCTTTATGCTATCCCCCCCCCCCCCCCCCCTTTACCCCCTTGCGGCTGTTATTCATCAATTTACAACCAGAATCCCACAGTCTCTTACCTCAATGCCAAACCCATAAGCAACATGTCAGGCAGGAATACCCAGGAATACTTGTGCTGCAAGCGATTAGGAGGAAACAGCATCACAATTGACAGGAGTCTTCGATCACCACTCGGCTCTTTCATTCTCCGAAATGACAGGTTGGGTACTTAAGCAGAAGTCATCGACATCTGTTTCACGCTGTAGAGAACTCATCAGGCCGCGTCGTTAAGCCGCTGATGGCAGCTGAGGATTGGCGATAAGAAGACAGAGCTTGGCTGTTCTTTCCGCGGCAAAGAGCTCTCCCTGGAGCTTAACGCTTATCTCCGGGATGACTGCTGTTGAGAGTAGCAGTTCGGTCATGTCATGTGTTTTTCACGACCACAAGAAAGCGAGAAACTGTGTGTTCCAGAGGGCTCACGCTTGCTTATGACTTTCTTGTTATTCACTCACACACACACACACACACACACACACACACACACACACACACACACACACACACACACACACACACACACACACACACACACACACTCTCTCTCTCTCTCTCTCTCTCTCTCTCTCTCTCTCACACACACACACACACACACACACACACACACACACACACACACACACACACACACACACACACACATATTTAAGGGCGGGTCTAGGGCCTGTTCCATCTTGACAGACGTATGTTGTCTCCTGAATTCTAGTTTTTCATATTTTTCCCTCTTTCTGACTTCCCCCTCCACAACCATCCAACTCCCAGTCCTCACTCCCTCTTCCCCCCCCCTCTCTCTCTCTCTCTCTCCTTTATATGGGCATAACGATCATGCGCGCGCATGCGCCTGTGTGAGTGTGTCTGCGTGCGCGCCTGCTTGCGTGTGTGTGTGTGTGTGTGTGTGTGTGTGTGTGTGTGTGTGTGTGTGTGTGTGTGTGTGCGTGTGTGTGTGTGTGCACGTGTGTGTGTGTGTGTGTGTGTGTGTGTGTGTGTGTGTGTGTGTGTGCGTGCGTGTGTGTGTGTGTTTTGTGCGCGCACGTCTGTTTGCCTGTCTCTGCCTGCTTGTGCTTGTGTCAACTGTGTGAGCATGCATGGATACGAGTTGTGTGTGTGTGTGTGTGTGTGTGTGTGTGTGTGTGTGTGTGTGTGTGTGTGTGTGTGTGTGTGTGTGTGTGTGTGTTTGTGCGCGCGCGCGCGCCTTCATGAATGCAACAGGAATGCACACTGGCATTTGTGTGGTTCCTCACCTCCCAGCCATGGTATCAGGAAAACGATCTTGACTCTCAAACAAAAGCTCCTCAATTTAACCAGCCCGCCACAAGGGGAAAATTGCTGTACACAGACACCAGAGAAGAAACGCTGTTTCGCTCTGCCGAGACTTCATCAGGTTTCCCTACTGACAGTGAGCAGGGCTGGTCTGCCTAGTCGCTGACTCCACCGGTAGCCCCGCAGCCTTGCTCCCTGGGTCTGTGGAGAGACGGTATGGCTTAGCGCTGATTAAATGGACAGTCCACAAGGACACCTGCTGGCTTACTGTAGTGAAGGGTTGCTGCTAGGGCTTATGAAACTCATCGGAGATTTTGTCAGGCTTTGCTACTGGCTTTATGTGTAAGCTTATAAGACTTGTTACTGGTTCTTTGGAGAGCTAACGAGATTTTTATTGGCCGTATGGATAATGTTGGCTCCACGTTTGAGCTGGTAAACCTTTTGCTAACGGCTCATTGGAAAGCTCGTGAGGTTTAGTACTGGCTCTGAGGAGAATTCGCAAGGCTTGCTGCTGGTTCTTTCGGTACGTTCAACCACTCTCCACCAGCTCTGTGGACGATTCGTAAGACTTATTCTCCCTCAGTTAACATCTTTCCACTAGCATAATATAAGACCATGTGTTGAAGATGTGGAGTGTGTTTGTGAATCTGTGTAATTGGATGGTTTGTTATGATAACGTAAAACTAGCTGATCTGTGTTTTGTGTGAGTATGTTTGCACACATGAGTATACACTCTGTGTGTGTGTGTGTGAGTGTGCGTGCGTGCGTGCGTGCGTGCGCGCGTGTGTATGTGTATGTGTGTGTGTATGTATGTGTGTGTGTGTGTGTGTGTGTGTGTGTGTGTGTGTGTGTGTGTGTGTGTGTGTGTATGTGTGTGTGTGTGTGTGTGTGTGTGTGTGT
>JADBJO010003646.1:40000-42500 GCA_016801955.1 Conus betulinus | reverse complement strand
TTCAGCAAGGTTAGCATGCAAAAGGGAAGAAACCGCTTCAGTCTCTTCCAACTACTACTAACAATTACTTCCCTTGATGAATGTTTTTGTGTATCGGTCTGCACTTTTCCGAGAGCCCTTCTAGTTTATGAATTGATGACATTCAAATCACACTTAGTTCATTACAATCCTCACCTCCTTTTCCCCCAGAGAGAAAGGCGATTAGTGTGACAACTCCACCTGGATGTTTTCCCACATTAAATGCAAGCCCGCAAAATCCACTGGCAATGACTCATCACAGCATATTGAACTTCGATGATATCTGTTTTTGTTAGGTTTCCAGGAACAGCCACTGGCAGATATATACCACCAAAACATAACTATCCTACAGTGTATAATGTCACCCTCTTGTATTCTTCGTAATACTTTTCTTTTGTGTTCTTCTCCCTGCAGAGCGGTGGAAGTCAAAGTAGTACCTAGCCAGTAATATTTTTTGGAAGACACTTCTCTGAACTTACTATGCAAAGTTGTTTCCATTCCAATCTGGTAACAGAATTGACTGAACGGAAATCTTTCCCCGAAGGATTAAGGAAGAAAGAAGAATGCTGCAGTGAGAACCTGTGCATGCTGACGCCAAGTGTGAATGGAAGGAAGAATAGGTGAACTAGGTTTGCATGTTTGGCTGAAAGGGCACGTAACTTTGGGTGCTGCTTCTGCTTGACTTCTTGCCTTCTCTCTGCTCTTTCTTCCTTTAATTTTTTTTTTCTCTTCTCTAGCTTGCACTATCTGCTTCTTCTTCTTTCTATGACTTCACCATGCTTTTCTGCCTTCGGCGTTGTCGCTACATGCAGGTTTATCTCGCAGCAGCCCCAGTGTAATCGGTTGAACTCTACTTCGTAGCTATCTGATACCCCTGATCTAAAGGAGCCTAGGCTGCTTAAAACCTCCCGGATTGACACCAACCTGGGTCACGTTATCCCCCATCCCTAGCACGAATACACCCCCATGTGTACACATCCCTCACTCAACCAGTCTATTTCATATTTGTATTGCAAGCTCGAGTTCTGAATCACTCATCATTTCCTTGCCTGAGAGTCCAAGCACATGTTTCAATGTTTGTACGATCAAAAGAGAACAGTGCTCACAATTAACTAAAAATTCTCTACTTATCATCATACCGTTGTAGAGAGCGAAGGCTTGAACTTCAATCTTGCACAGCCGCCGCTATATTATTCATACACATTTGGTCCAGTTTTTCACCTGTTTGCTATTGCAGAGGTCTGGAAATGGATGACATTTTCTGTGAAGGAACGGCTCTGAAGGGGGCGGGGACGAGAGGAAATACCCACAATGCAGTCATGTTTTGTTTGGTTTCCGTCATCACCTCATCGCGGTAACTAGTTATGAAAGGGAGACAAAAGTGCGGAGGAGTGTCAACCACTGTACATATTTGTAATTCCATGGCGTCATTTTCTTCCGTATCTGTACCAAGTAAAACGTGTTCTTTCCGTTTTTGGTACTGGGTCTGATAAAGACTTAACACGCGCTGAACGATAAGTTGACTACCAAGAATACATCGACAGTCATGGCCAAGGTTGAGATGAAGATCAAAAGAAATGTTTGCCGTTCAAAAGATAGTAATCCCCATTCTGTTTCGTTTCTCACATTTGACACCGACTCCAGATTCAAACAATCCGCTATCTTAGAATCTTATACCACGTGACATGGTATTGTGCAACATCTCCGACACATTTGTTTAAAAATCCTCCTGGCCATTTTCTTTAGAAAAATATCGTAACATCCCCTGTTTGGTTTGACTAACAGTAAGGTCACAACCATTACTGGAAAATGAAATTACATCACAGGGAAGACTGTTGCTAGGAAATGGTTATTGGAGTCGTATTCCTCAAAAAAAAGGCCTTCCTTCCACATACCTGGCCCGAGGATAGCATGTAAGTGTGCCCTTTCTTTATCCATCCTCGATCCAGGGCCAGTGAAATCAGCTCTAGTGTCCTTACATCAGAAATACCTCTCGTTGTCTCTCTCTCTTGCTTCTGTGAGTGGGTCTCTCCATCATCGCATGTCTCCTCTCTCAGTCTGTAAGACAAAAAAAAGAGGAACCCTAACAGTGAAGACTGCACAAACATGACACCGTGAGTCTCTGGACCAAAACCCAGCCTCATGTGTCAGGAATTCAGCAAAATTTCTTTGCTTTAAAACCCCTTGCGAAAAAATGCCCGATTTGCGATAGCATTGTAAGCGTGTTTGCGTGTGTGTGTGTGTGTGTGTGTGTTCAAATTCTGTGTGTGTGTGTGTCTCTCTGTCCTCTGTGTGTGTGTGTGTGCGTGTGTGTGTGTGCATGCGTGCCCCCCGTGCGTGCGTGCGTGTTATGTGCTTGCGTGCGTGTGTGTGTGTGTGTTTGTGTGTGTGTGTGTGTGTGTTTGTGTTTATATGTGTGTGTGTGTGCCTGTCTGTCTGTCTTTTTCTCATAAACCATCTGTCTTTCTCTGAAAGCGAATGC